>CM067311.1:55988078-56240693 GCA_034231615.1 Meghimatium bilineatum | reverse complement strand
CGATATAGGTTCTGCGTAAAGGAGCAGCGTATCAGTGGTTAGCGCACAGGCTTCCGCATATCCTTGGTCCAGGGTTCATTCCTCAGTTGATACGGAAATTGTTTCGGATCGCAACGTGTACGGGTCGACCCAGCCTTAATTGGTACCGCATTAATACGGGAAATAAAGACTGCGTGGGAGTGGAGATGGCTACCGACCTCTTTGCAGAGCCACTGAAATGTGAGATCTCTAAAATCTCACAACATCTCTTTTGAATGCAAATGCCACAGACGAATACTATGAATTTCCTATAGGGAACATAAGACCAATGTTTACGTAAGAAATAAAGTAGAGATACATGTAAGTATACAAGAACCATTGGTTTCAACGACGAAAACTAGCATGGTGTGGATATGTATGCAGACATGATTCCTTGTGTACAAACAATACTGCAGGGAACTCTCGAAGGAAAGAAGCAGATGAGGGAAAATAAAGGCATGGACAGACAACATCAAGGAATGGACAGGAGAAGATTTTTCCTCGCTCATTCACATGCCTGAGGATAGAAAGTGATGGATGACTTTGTGTGCTGAAGTATCCAATGTGGTACCTCTACAACCCTGAAGTGTTATGGTTTATTGATGATTCTTCTTCTTCTGCGTTCAGCATCTGTGGTCATGCTATACCGTCAGGCCTGTCGTCAAGACGAAGTCCACTGTCTTCTCCAGGTCAGAACGGCTGCCCCATAGGCTTTTGCCTCAAGTCTGTATCCTCTTGGCCAGGTCTGTTGTCTCTGTTCTGTGTATGCTTGGGCAGTCCTGAGTATGTGTTCCTGGGTCTGGGTTCCGGATCCACATGGACATTCATCTGTGTATGAGAATCCTTTAATCGGTAAAGGTGACCCAACAGTCTACAGTGGGCCGTTCTAAGGCGAAATATTGTGGTCTGTTGATATCTTTGGAGGAGATGTATTGCATCATGTTTGTATTCCTCTTACATTTGTTTCTTCTACTTTGCTGTGTATGTGTTGCGGATTATTGTTTTTACTTCTCCGTAAGACAGTGGGTGTCTGTGTTGCTCCATTTCGCTCCTGCCTTTGACAGAGCATCCGCTTTCTCATTTCCTCTGATTCCACAGTGTGATGGTATCCACTGAAGGGCAATAGCTGTTGATTTTTGGATCTGCCTTAGCTCATGTCTGATGTTGTACAGTAGGCTTTCGTTTCTGTTGCTCTGGATTGATTCCAGTAGGGATCTGAAATCTGTGAATATGGCTATCGTCTTTGGTCTTGGCAGTCCTGGTTCAGTGAAGGCTTAAAGTGCTTGATGGTAAGTGCAACTGCTTCTGCTCTAAAATTAGAGGAGTAATTCCCGGTTGGAAAAGCTTTTGAATATTGTCTTCCCATCTTTGAGTCTTATAAAAATTCCACCTCCTCCATTCCTTACTATATATATATATATATATATATATATATAAAATGCACAGCGTTGTCCGGGTGAGAACTAAAACAAAAAAGACAAATAAATGTATGCGAATATTGTTCTTATATTGTATCAATGAGTTTGATATGTTTTAGTTTTTACATATTAAATAAAGAAAGGGGTACATAGGGTCTCACGTTGCTCCCGTGTGGACTAAGTGTTAGCAGACCATCAAGATCCTATTAGTACTGCTCCGTGGTGCACCCTGGAAACCAGTAATTCTAAGCAGAACTTTTTAAATACAGGAGAATTAATGTGGCAAATGTTATGACTAAAATCTGCCAGAATATATGGAACACTGAACAATGGACCGCTAATTGGACACAATCACTAATAATATAAATTCTGAAGAAGGAAATTTGAAAGTGTGCACGAATTACATAACCATTAGCCTTATAACGCACCCCAGTAAAGTGATGTTCAAAATACTACTGAACAGAATAAAACATAAGTCGGAAGAGAATAATTGTAGAACACCAAGCTGGCTTCAGAAGAAACAGAAGCACAGTAAACAAATATTTAATATCCGAACATTGATAGAAAAACATATTCATCACCAACGTGATCTATACCACAATAGTATCGATTGTACAAAGACATTTGCCCTTGTTTGGCAAGATGGTTTTGTGACAAAAATAATGAGACAATTTAGTTTTGACATCACAATCATAGACATTGTTGAATCACTTTATAAAAATGCACATAGTGCTGTTTTATTAAACAATACAATTGGCGTGTTCTTTAAAATGAATGTGGGATTTCGGCAAGGATGCATACTGTCTCCAGTACTTTTCAATATATACCTGCATATCATGCAGGAGACACTACATGATTACAACACGTCTATATCGATCAAATGTCGCCGTATTTGCAACTTGCATTTCGCTGATGATATATATTCTTATATATTGTTATAGCTGTGTCAGAACAAGAATACAAGACTTAACAGCAAAGTTGGATAAAGTTAACAGCCAGTAGAGAATGGAAATCAATACAGAAAAGAATCAATGTACTGGTTAACAGCAGAGACGCAGAAGAGCATACCAACATCATGATGAATAGACATAGGCTTAAGTAGGTGAATACCTTCCAATACCTCGGATCTAACATACGCGATGGAAAATGCAAAGTAGAAAAAAATAATGCTGAAGATGGCTTTAGCGTCTATGGCAAGGCTAACAGTGATTTGGAAAAAGCTACATTCGTGTTGGAGTGAAAGTAAAACTGTATACGTCGCTGGTGCTTTCCGTTGTGCTGTATGGTTGTGAGAGTTGGACACTCACTGCAGAAATTGAGAAATGATTACATGATTTCGAGTAAACTGCTACAGACGAATTCTACGAAATTCCTATAGGGAAATAAGACAAATGTGTAGGTAAAGAAATATAATCGAGATGTATGCAGGTCTTAAGAAACCATTGCTTTCAATAGGGAAACGACGAAATCTAGCTTGCTTTGGACATGTATGCAGACATGATTCCTTTAAAAAACAATGATGCAGGGAACGGTCGAAGGGTGTGGGGGGAGCAGAGGAGGGTAAATAGATACTTGGACAGACAACATAAAGGAATGGACAGGACAAGATTGTTCCTCCCTCATCCGCATCGTTGAAGATATAAATCGTTGGAGGATTTTGTGTGCTGTAGCATCCAATGTGGTACCCCTACGATTCTGATGGGTTACGGGTTTTATTCATATTCGTTCATGACATATTAAGTGGGACCATGAAAGAAAATGCTTAAGCACCACTGGAGTAGTTGTACCCGTGAATTCATGTACTTCATTTAGACATATCCAGACGCATGTTTTATCTATTAAACACAGCCGTTTGAGTGTGATACACACCATAACATGCAATTTCTTATCTAAAAGGGATAGATCAGAACACGATTTAACAATTTGGAAACGCTAAAAAAAATTGTGACAGGTCTAGTAAACCGACAGTGGAGAACTGAAACACTCGTAGGAAACATGGAGAGTTCTCAGAAGATAATATTCAGAGTAAACGAAAACAAACATATTTCAAGCACACAAAAAGCCAACTCCAGAGAACTCTTCTACCCCTGACGCTGCAAGACATAAAGAGTCATAAAACGAAAAGACGAAAGAAAGACACACCACTCTTAAATAAGATGGCAATTATGGGATTCATATGCCATTTCACTCACTATAATGTTTTAAGGTTCAGCAGAGGCCTGTTCGAATTAAGGAAGATACATTCACCTGGTTCGATATATAAATATGTGTGGAATAATGTTGCCTCTTCTCGGTACATCTGTTTACCAAGTATGCGGAAAACATCACCTGGACGGGAACAGAATACACACATATTTTGAACATCTTAATATTGAATGGCATTTCATTCCAGAGGGTCGGCGCGCAGTTGCCTCTGTTATCATTTGAATAAGCCCCGCAGCTGTAGAATATTTGTCAGTGAAACATCGTAGATATGTCCAATTTTGTCGTTATAAAAAGAATCAATATAGTGCGGATCAGAAGATGGAAGAAGTTCAACAGAAATAAGAAACAGAATAAGGCAGGCACAAACAACATTCAGAAAAAAGAAAGATACTCGTATATTGTGTAATATGACATTGTCGTTATAGGTATGAAAGAGAGTTCTCAAGTCCTATATAACCCCTATACTAACATATGGGTGTGATTCTTGGACAATAAACAAACTGGAGAGTGGGAAATTAGATGCAACAGAGATGTGGTTCTACAGAAGAATGCTGAGAATACCATGGACTGCCAGAAAAACTAATGTGGAAGTGTTGAAAGAGTCAAATGCGAAACGGACCTTAATAAATAATATAAGAAAAAGACAATCTTTATTTTGTGGCCAGTTCATAAAGGCAGGTTTGGAGAACATAGTCACAACAGGTAAGACTGAAGAGAAGAGACACAGAAGGCGACAACTTGAGAAAATATATTATATTAGTTTGACAACATGACACAGAATGGAAACAACAATGATACATAATACTGTGGACAGAGAGCTGTGGAGAGCCACGATCGCCTACGCCATCCGGCATGGCACCTGATGATGAAGATAGTGCGGATCAACACAAATGGACTAGAACCTTTAATATCAATCGACACTGAAGAATTAGAAACTGTCAACAACTTTGAATATCCCATGTGAACCGTTAACACCAAAAGTATTCAGAAGAGATCAGAAAAAGATTAGAATTAGTCCTACAAAAACACTGTATATGAAACATCTAGTAAGTGACCAACAGACAAACAAAGATATAACCATTAATAAGCGATTTATTCACTTGATGTCCACTAAGATACCCATGGAATTCTGGTCATACATGTAAACAATGCAACGTTGACCACAGACCACATCATGTGCTGATGGAAGGTAAGAACAAGTTTAACCCCGTCACAATAGGATGTTATGTAAGTGCCCTAATCGCGTCTTGCATGAATTGACTGCTCACATTAAGCACAATGATTCATAAGAACCCCGATAGAGTAGAGGCGACAGTAAAAGAACATCATCATCATCATTATGTCTAGAAAGTCCTCATGTGTCAATGAAGGAAGACGAATCATCCTCCCTCATGTCAGTCATGTACATATCGTCATCGATGTACTTGGAACACCATCGGGAAGACCATCACGTGATTCCCATATTTGTTTATTGCAGCCCATAAGCAACACAGGCATACCAAGGCATTATCTCAGTTTCCGTGTAGACACCACATATTTTATCGAAGTCATTAACTCGAAGGTACTGAGACTGAAAAAAAAAACACACTCAGTAGGACGGATGAGAATAGAAGTAGACATAGAGGAATGGAGTTGGCTGTCAATGAAGAATTGCAAGATCTTAAGAAACACGCTTCCATTAAGAACTGAAAGACATTGATGACATCGGGAATGAAGATGTGGAGGGTTCAGCCATGTGGAACGGTAAATACAAGCGGGAGACTGCAAAATAGAGAAGATATTTCTGTATATATCTAGTTGTATTCTGCTCTCCCGTATGGCAACCATGACCTCGACGTCTAGTTCATATAGTCACTGTGATGTCATATGGTCAATGTCATGTCATATGGTCACTTCATGTCATATGTTCACTGTCATGTCATAAAGTTCACTGTGTTCATTACATGCATCTCGATGGAGACGACTAAGGAACGTTTTGGAATTTGCTGACAACCAGAAAACTGTGGTGTTAAAAATAATCGTCATATTTGGTTTAAATTTCTTACTTTCGTGTTCTGTTCAAATAATTACCACGGCTGCGAGGAGGTGCAGGCTAGCAGACATTGGATCGTTGTGCTTTTGTGAGAGACTTCTAGTTGACGGAAAATGCAGATGCGCCATTACCGAAGATGTGTCAACGAATCTGACGACGGAATGATGATTTAGTTGGTCCATGATGTTTTCTGTGTTTCTGATAGAACGTGGTAATCATTGAATACTAGCAAACAGGAATACCTCTCTTCAGTGAGTAAACATACATCCAACAATCCACCTTACACATGCGTGTCTGTGATACCGTATATCTATAAGTGTCGCCTCAGTTACACAAATCAGAAGAGCCTCTGATTTTGCCAGAATGGCTATTGGTTATTAAAAGTTACCCACTCACAGCTACAACGATTTTTTAATTGTCATCAACACCATGTTTTTGGTTTTGTTCCAGCTCAATCCTTCTAGTTCTTCATTTCCAGACTTCTGAGGTTTATTGCATATAGCCACCATTAAGATCTGAACGTAGACAGTAACTTTCTTCTCGTATTGTGATAAGTTGTATTTTTGAAAATGCCATTTGGTGGAAAGAGTTGCTTATGTGTTATCTTGTGCGTTACCAGTGGATTATCAAACCTCCGTTACTATTTTCTAAGTTTCACTTATAGAGAAGACTTCAGCATACCATGGACAGAAAGAGGAATCGATAAAATATCCGCAAATATATAAGCATAGAATACGCCGTACTCCTCAAAAGTATCAACATAATATACAAGCTAGTACATATCTGATACATGAAACGACACAATGGATTAGAAATAATGAGGAGAACAGTTCCCGCAAGGAGAACAAAAGGTCATCAAAGATGTAGATAGATGTTGATTATGGCTGTATTAAAGTAATCCCTTTAGCTGTGAGCAGGAAGCTCCTGACAACGTATAGCCTTTCTGACAAAGACATTTCATACTCAGATGATCAACCAAGCTAACACCCGAAGTTGTTTAAGGTTTGTTGTCTTAAATGTATTGCTGTGTTAAAGAGGATATGGCGGTTATTGATGAATGCTAAACACATGAAAGGACGTATTCTAATGAATCAGTATCCTGAGGGCATCACTTCCTGCTAGGAGACCAGCTTATACTTATGAACACATTAGTTCATCACTTCTCTATCAGTTGACACATTTGCAGTGTTACTTATAGGAGCTAGCTGCTCACAACTAAAGGATAACACCATATGGAACATATAAAAATAAACATATATATATATATATATATATATATATATATATATATATATATATATATATATAACTCTAACCCAGACTAGCATATATATGACACACAACATAAACTCACTTCAGATATGTATATACAACAGTAACGAACATGCGCCAGAAGTTCTCCATTGAAGAGCACTATCTTATTCTCGACTTGGATATGTTCAACTTGCAGTCACAGACCAAGGATATCGTGTAATGTCTTACTAAGACTGATAAGCTAGCAGTTGTTACATGCAGTCTTATGAAATATTTCAAGATCGTAAAAGGATTCAATAAAAACGTGAACACATGTGCACTTGTGAAACAAATTTACATACATATCACTTCCTAGTTATGTTCAAGTTATACGGTCTGTATATTGCTATAACATACCACGATCAGTCATGGTAAAGTTATCATCATCATCAGGTGCCATGCCAGGTGGAGTAGGCGGTCATGGCTCTCCACAGCTCTCTGTCCACAGTATTATGTATCAAAGTCGTTGTTGTTTCTTTGCCGTACCAGGTTGTCAAACTGTCTAATATTTTCTCACGTTGTCGCCCTCTGTCTCTGGTGCCTTCAATCTTGCCTGTTGTGATTATGTTCTCTAAACCTGCCTGTCTCATGAAGTGGCCAAAAAAAGAAGATTGCCTTTTTTCTTATATTTTTGATTAAGGTCCGTTTCGCATTTAACTCTTTTAACACCTCTACATTAGTTATTCTGGCAGTCCATGGTATTCTAAGCATTCTTCTATAGAACCACATCTCTGTTGCCTCAAATCTCCCACTTTCCAGTTTGTTTATTGTCCAAGACTCGCACCCATATGTTAGTATAGGGGTTATATAGCACTGCAGAACTCTCTTTCTCACCTCTAATGACAAGGTCATATTACACAGTATATTTTTCATTTTTCTGAATGTTGTTTTTGCCTGTCCTATTCTGCATCTTATTTCTGTTGAACTTCTTCCATCTGCTGTAATTATTGTACCTAGATATTTGAATTGGTGGACCTGTTTTAATACTATATCATTCACTATGATCTTGCAAGGTGTGTTATTTTCTTTCCCCCCATTACTTCTGTTTTCGTGATATTTAGGAAGAGGCCTTTCTCTTTGCTTTCTGTGACTACTACTTTAATTAAGTTTTGAAGGTCTTCCTCACTTTTTGCAATCAGAACAGTGTCATCAGCATATCTCACATTATTTATGTTATGTCCTCCCCTGGTATTCCTTGGATATCTACTATTGCACGCAATATGTTTTCACTGTATAAAGAGAACAGGTCTGTTGAAAGCACGCATCCCTGTCTGGCTCCTTGTTTTATTTGTTGAAAAGGGCCAAATTGATTTCCTACTCTTATTGCTGCTGTTTGTTGCCAGTACATGGTAAAGTAATATTGTATATAATATATATATATATATGTACACTTATAAAAAAACTCCGTTAAGTAAAGAAATTGTAATTCCGTTGATACATGCACTTTGATTGTCAGATTATAATTTGATTTAATCAAATGAACTTCTCTTTTTTAATCTTTGACGATCTCTTTATCTCTCTCTCTCTATCTGTGTGTGTTTGTGTGTGTGTGTGCGTGAGTGTATGCATGTGTGTGTATTAAATGGGGGATTAAAAGCATCTCCACGAGACATGCCGCTTTCAACTAATTATGGGATCTTTGTTACCTCTAATATTTTATAGTAGCGTGTCCTGATATAATTTAATTGAAATTTGTCATCTGGTTGAAAGAGGTACGCCTCCCCCACTCCTCTCCAAAAGAGAGGCAAACTCATTAAGAAAATAAAGTGCTTCTTTCAACCTAAGACCGAAATCTATGTTGGTTATATCAAGCCAACCTTGTTAAGACGTTAAAGAGATAGATTGCACCACAGTCGTACTAGTTTATTAGTTGTAAATCTAAATAGACTACTTAATTACTGCACACCGTTAGGGAGATCAAAATTCGTCTATCAGTTATGTATACTTGTTATTGTTAAGGGTTTCGTCTGGAAAAAAATCCTTCTTGATGGAATGGTCACACGAACCTCTATATTCTATATTATATTACGTATGTTTCTTGATGGATCTCTATATTCTATATGATATAAAGGATGTCGCTTGATGTATCTCTATTCTATATGATATAACGCATGTCGCTTGATGTATCTCTATATTCTATATGATATAAAGTGTTTCTTGATGCTTTTAGAACAATGATATTTCCTGTCATTTAAATAGAAAGGCGAACTAGTTCTAGCACATTTCAATGCCCTGTGAAGTACCTGGATCTTCAAGATATCTCTGTTAAAATTTGTATACAAGTAGTCAGCATCACCTTCATTTATTCGTTCCAAATATCTCTCTCCAATTCTCTTGAAGATTCTGTTTCAAAATATTTAAATTTGAGACAAGTTCAATTTATTAAACTGTTTTCGGGTTTCACCATGTGTACTACGTCCCTCTCAGCAGAGCTGGAAATCGGCTACCGAGAGTATGCCTCACTTTACGTAGACTTCAAACAATGTTTCCAATATGCCACACATTATAGTATATTATAGAATATTATATACTATCAAAGACGTGTGTTGGGCCAGTGGGGCAAATAAAATGGCGACACAACGCATTTCCATTTTCTGGACTACTTTCTGCTGGAAATCTAGTTGGACCATTGTCTTCTACAAGAGTGATCCAGCGGGAGTTAGAGAATGAACGCTGAAGAATAATAATAATATTATATCACTGCCCCGTTTTGAAACGGCCACATCTTGAACACGAGGACTGACTACTGTATCGCATATTTTTCACTCTAGATTCTATGCACTTCATGTTTATGAGATTCTTGAATGACTGCAACTGATTTCGAAAACTAGTCTACGTTATTTCTCGCATTTCAACAAATCAAGATTTTATAATTAAATTTCACACGTGCGGTTTCGTATGTGGGTCTCATCAATGGCGCACTAGACAAACCAACCCACGCAGAAGAAAACCTCAATAGATGACATGGCATTATAGTGCAGCTCTATTATGAAAGCTTTGTAGCATATCATCTATACAATTATAGATCTCCTCTGAGTAAAATGTTCCTTAAATAAGCATTAAACTAAGACGAAAGCTGAAGTCTCCTGGGTATGAAAGAAAGATTAAAAAACTACCCCATTGCGCATATTAAGTAAGACATAATCGCTTGCAATTCCTGGGGTTCTCAAACACGAAATTAATCTTTAGACTCGATTATTCAATCCGACTACCCCCAACCACGTACAACTCGCTTGTATTATCGACCATTTATTATCATCATCATCATTGTAGGGATATCACCTTGTAAACATCAACACACAAATCGCACCATGTCTCTCTGCTCTCTGTTCTTTCCTGGATTGTGGAGAACCATAATCCTGTCTTTAATATTATCAGTACATACATTTTCATGTACACTACTTTTCTTTCACCTTCAACTGTTCCCTGAAGAATAGTTTTACAAGAAGAATTGTGTCTTATCACATGTCAACCCACACAAGTTTGTAACAGTTCACCACTGCCATGAAATGTTCTAGTTGTCTTGCAAAAGTGTGGGTTTTTTTCTCGCGTATATGCTATTTTTATGTTTGCTATAACGGATGAGTCACTGAGATAAAAAAGAATAGGTATTATTGGAGATTTGTATAGTTTTATCTTCACGGCTGTACTTATTCTGTTCTTCCATATAGTATTGACCTGGACATTACAGCCGAGACAATTTGAAATCTAGTCTTTGTTTATTTGTTAGTTTGTCATTTACTGTTCACGTTAGATCATAAGGTATTAAATGGTACCAATTTTTATTCTCTGTCCATTGTCACAGATGTTAACGGAAGTCGTGTTATCATTATTTAGTTTGTCATTATTTAGCTTTTACATTAATTATTTCCATAACACAGTTTAAAAGAAAATACTGTTTACCTTCAGAAACATGTTCTTGAAGTTCTTTCTCACTGCCAGCCATAAGATCATTCTCACTGCCAGCCATAAGATCATTCTCACTGCCAGCCATAAGATCATTCTCAATGCCAGCCATAAGATCATTCTCACTGCCAGCCATAAGATCATTCTCACTGCCAGCCATAAGATCATTCTCACTGCCAGCCATAAGATCATTCTCACTGTCAGCCATACGATCATTCTTACTGCCAGCCATAAGATCATTCTCACTGCCAGCCATAAGATCATTCTTACTGCCAGCCATAAGATCATTCTCACTGCCAGCCATAAGATCATTCTCACTGCCAGCCATAAGATCATTCTCACTGCCAGCCATAAGATCATTCTCAATGCCAGCCTTCATATCACTATACTCTGCTAAACGAAAGTTGTACAGAGAGCGGTCAAAGATTTACATGTTTTTGTTTGGTCATTTTATGGTAGATACATTATTCCATTTATGCATTACGTCGACTCACAAGATATGTGTGAACTATTACTCATCTGGTCACATGTGGTTGCGTCTGTTGCTCTCACTAATGACCCACTAGACAAACCACCCATGCAACAGATAGCCTTAGTAGATGACATGCCGTTATATTGAGGTTATCTTCTTATATAAGCTTTATGGCACGTCATCTATACAATTATGCTTCTCATGCTTTTATTTTGTTGTTGTATTGTACTTTATGCTTTGTTATTTGTATATATGTATGCACACTCTGTGGTTGAGAGGGAGCCAGAGATGTGAACTGCACAGCACTGGGGAGTAGGAAACTGACAGCACTGTTTTTTTCCTATGGCTGAGACCCATCATAGAGGCACAGTGACTCAGGACGTGACAATGAACATTGTCTTTTGACTTGAACATTTGGTTGCATGCCTGGAGCAATAGAGAAATTCGTCATAACCAGTAGTCAATTTGTGGCGGGGAATGAGCACAGTGAACCCTATCTTCACTGCAGTGGTTCAGAGAAGTGCATAGGTTGAAACCTACCTTCCTGTTGGTGTGATAGTTATTCTCTGGTTCTGACCCGGGGTGGGCCGAAAATCAACAGACTTCCCAGCAATAAAACACCATTTTAATAGCATTGGGTCACAGGGCATGAAACCATGGACCGCTGGATCAGCTACCAACCAACCAACCATTACACATCTGGTGATTGGTTAAGGAGCATAATTTAGTTTAGCAATGTGACTTGGAACTATATTTGTCAATATGCAGACTTTGCGATTAAGAAAACAGTCTGTATTAAATGTCTTACACAGTTGACTGTATATTGGCACAATATTACATAGACTGTACATTTCGTTACTATCTATGCACAAGAATGTATAGATACAATGATGTGCTACAGGAATGACTACGTCAAAGCAAAGGTTAGTTGTGAACACAGACATAGAGTGGAGTTCCTTACAGTATACACATGACTAGCAATAATTTAGGAACGTCTTCCAAAATGTTTTAAACAGTTTAATACGTTTTCATTGGTTGCATGGACAAAGTAACTCTCTTCGCCGTCCGTATGTTCATCTTTTTATGCGTATATTCTTCTTCTTCTTCTTCGTTAGCGTTCTTTCTCAAACTCCCACTTGATCTCCCCTGTAACATGACCATTGTCCTGTTAGATTTCCAGTAAGATGTAGTCCAGAGAATGAAAATGCATTGTGTCGCCGTTTTATTTGCACTAATGGCCGACACATCCATCTTCGGCAGAATGCATATGTTCCAATACTCATGAATATTAGTATGATATTAACTTAAGAACGGAGTGTGTCATGCTGCTATGCTCCGACTTCTTATATGGACTGGCACAAACGTTTTAGGCATCGTTTCTGGACCATTTTGACCATCTGTTGGATGAGGCAGCTAACTCCACTCTAAAAATCCAATGTGTTGCTTATAATGACGCGTGGTACTACTACGATGTCTCTACAATATGCTTCTTATCCTGGTTCCGTTTAGACAAGAGTGATCTTCGTTACCTAAGATTATTTCTTGTTTTGTGATAGCAGAATCAAATAATTGGCGCACAGTTCCATGAAATGTTGATGATAGAATTCATTCATGCCTTCGTTTATCACGTCTCAACATTGTTTAACCTGTTACATCGTCTGCATGTCAGTAGAACGTGTTCAAAGAGATCTCGTATGGCGAACTGTGCGCTGGTAAAAGTTCAGTCAGACATAAGAAAAAAAGGCATAACAATATATGAAGACATATCTCAGGTTAAAGCTCTTTTAAAACAATAACACTTGACCGGTCACAGTGCTGATGCAACAGCGGTCAAGTTATTAAACAAAGTGAAAAGTGTAAACACTTGATATTTTGAAATAGAAAATAAAACCGAAAGGAAAAGTCAAACATCTTTTTTTTCGTTTCTATACTATTTTATATTCATATTCACAATGAGATATGTTGTTACGTCTGAATTGTGCAACTGAACTATACGTAACCTCACATACTTAATGGCTACACCGTGAGATCATCTTCACTTGCACATCATGAACTGCCTACATCTTCAGACTCACAAACTCAATAACTACACTTCACTTGCACATTATGAACATCCTCAATGAACTACACTTTACTTGCACATCATGACCAAACTCAATGACTACACTTTAGTTGCGAACGAGAAACAACCTACATCTTCAGACTCACAAATTCAATGACTACACTTCACTTGCGAATAAGGAACATCCTACATCTTCAGACTCACAAACTCAATGACTACACTTCACTTGCACATCATGAACAAACTCATTGACTACACTTTTGGTGCGAACGAGGAACAACCTACATCTTCAGACTCCCAAACTCATTGACTACACTTCACTTGCACATCATGAACAGCCTACATTTTCAAACTCACAAACGCATTGACTACACTTCACTTGCACATCATGAACAGCCTACATCTTCAGACTCACAAACTCAATAACTACACTTCACTTGCACATTATGAACATCCTCAATGAACTACACTTTACTTGCACATCATGACCAAACTCAATGACTACACTTTAGTTGCGAACGAGAAACAACCTACATCTTCAGACTCACAAATTCAATGACTACACTTCACTTGCGAATAAGGAACATCCTACATCTTCAGACTCACAAACTCAATGACTACACTTCACTTGCACATCATGAACAAACTCAATGACTACACTTTTGGTGCGAACGAGGAACAACCTACATCTTCAGACTCCCAAACTCATTGACTACACTTCACTTGCATATCATGAACAGCCTACATTTTCAAACTCACAAACGCATTGACTACACTTCACTTGCACATCATGAACAGCCTACATCTTCATACTCACAAACTCAATAACTACACTTCACTTGCACATTATGAACATCCTCAATGAACTACACTTCATATGCACATCATGACCAAACTCAATGACTACACCTTAGTTGCGAACGACAAACAACCTACATCTTCAGACTCACAAACTCAATGACTACACTTCTCGTGCGAATGAGGAACAACCTACATCTTCAGACTCACAAACTCAATGACTACAATTCACTTGCACATCATGAACAAACTCAATGACTACACTTTAGTTGCGAACGAGGAACAACCTACATCTTCAGACTTACAAACTCATTGACTACACTTCACTTGCGAACGATAACACACGAGATAATATGTTTTCAACAATACAGTTTAACAAACATTTAGAAGAGAATTTATTTCACTGAAAAATAACTCTCAAAAATGTTTGTGTTGATAATAAAAAACTAATACTAACCTTGCAGATTTCATATCCTTGTTATTAGAAATCACATTTATAATCCCTGGTTAGAATATCAACTGTAAAAACGTCAACAATTATTAGATATTGGGTGGGGGAGGGGACAAGTGTGACGGTGCTTATCTAGGTGGGCAGACTGCTTGACAAAAGATCACATCAGCCCTCAGTAGAACTTCCTCTTACACATCAATGAATGTGTTTGATGTCACATTTTGTTGTAACAAAAAAAATATAATATATCACACATCTGATATATATATATATATATCCTTTTCTGCATACACAAACATTTGTTGATGGCTAAACTGTTTTGACAGAACTAAGCAGGGGAATCCCATAATATATGGTTCTGCACGAAGGCGGATGTATCGGACCATTGGTGAAAATAAAACGGCGACAACGAATCTCAATTCTCCGGATTACAACCTAATGAATATCTAGTAAGACAATGATCCTGCAACAAGATCCAGCGGGAGTTTGAGATTGAACGCTGAAGAAGAAGAATTCCTACTAATTTTTATTGATAAGAAGGGTAGGGGTTAAACATTGGCAAGCAAATTGTGTACGTAATTTATGGACAGCTCCATCCAGGGAATGGGGGATGGTTTGTGGAACCACAGCCGTTATTTTTAATTGTAGAAAGCTCTATTATTGCTCAATTAGACTAACGTACGCGGTTGAATGTAGCGTACTTCACCATAAGGGTAACGTTATACTGTATTTGACAAACACTGTATCGTTGAGACCAGTCTATGTGATACTACAGCTCAGCTTGACACTGCTAATCTCGCAAAATTTGACCAAGTCAGATCAATGCGGACAATCTACCAGAGATAGAAACGCAAGGACAAATCTGAAGATGACCTTACTCGAGACCCTTTGCACGCATGCTACACTCTGGAAGAAATCTTTCCTGGCACAAACCGGACTTCTCAAGCATCTACGTGTTCCTAAACTTAAAACAAAATAGACATACGCCCGTATGTTCCGTGGCCCGAAATTGGAGCAAAGAATAGCAAAACTGTTTAGCTTCCACGCATGTCGTAAAAGGCGACTAAGGAGGTAATGGGATGGAGTTGGCTGTCCCATCCCATATAGGGTAAGAGACACAAAGCCATGCTGACGTCGGATGTGTCAGACCGAAAGGCGCAGATATCGCAGCAATGTTGTAAACCGTGACACAATGCATTCTGTTCTCCGGATTACATCCTGCTAATCTGCAGGAGTTTAAGAATGAACGCAGAAGAAGAAGAAGAAAATAGACAAACACATTTTTTTTTCATAATTTGTCGTCACATTAAGTATTGTTTTTTTCATACCATTCTCTTGTTAGCTTGCGAAGGAGATACCACATCATCGCCAATGATATGCAGAACGTAGCCCTGAAATATGCCAATAAACATTTGATTATCTGATACACCCTTTATTATTTCACTGCGCTCTTTGCCGCGTATTAACACACGATACGGTATGTTTCACCAAAGTGAAGATCATACAATAGGCCCTATTCATTGGTTACCTTCAACATATATGGATCTGTAATCTAGTATATATATATTAAATATGTGTGTACTTCCTGGTTCTAGAAATAACACATACAGTCAATAATTCTATATGTTGGTGGAGTCCCAAAGTGTGACAATGAATATCAAGAATGCAACATATTGTTATTTTTGTACGAGGCGACTAATTAGGTTTGGGGTAGGAATCAAAATAATGTTGAAAAGTCGACCGTGTTACAATAGACCCAACGGGAAAGCAAAGAATAGCAACATTGTTTACCGTACATGCATGTCGTGAGAGGCAACTAAGCAGGTGTTCGAGTGCGGGTTGGCTGCTTTATCTTTACAACATTAAAGTGACATAGATGTCATGCTAAGGTTGGATTTTATCAAACCGAAAGAGGCATATATCACAAATAAGCTGTAATTCACAATACAGCGCATTCCGTTTCCGTACAACTACATACTAACGTGCTAATGTTTGAGAACGAACCCATAGAAAGAAGAAGAATAAAATGTAGACGCTTAATTATATTGTTGTCATGTGTAATTAATTATTTATACTAAATTATATGGCCATATTCTTCTTGAAGATGTCTTAAGCAAGCCTGTGCCAGATGGAAGCAATTGGTCACGAACCGAACTGGTCTTTTCATAATAAAATCTACAGATCCAGGGACGATTTGCTGTTTCACAATGCGCATGGAAAAATTGCATTGATTAGCTGTTGCATCTTACGTCTGAGCATTTATTCTTCTGATGTGCTAAATATTGAGTTCTCCATTTCCTAGCACCACTGTGCAGGATTTGATACATGTAACGCGGTCCTCTGATACATTGTCTGAGCTTACACGAGTCATGACAATATCATTACCTGTTGCTTCGTATAGATATTTCTATCACATCTTTATTTTACTTAATCTTCTATACTCTCTTCTCTTTAAGAATGAAGTGTGTTACGACACAAACTCATATTACTCCGCGACAACAGATGATTATTCAACAACTGACGATATGTGAATACAATATTATTGAAAACATCTAAAACAATATTTAAACAACATTTTTAAAAAAAATGTATAAACGACATTTAAAAACAATATTATTGGACACGTTAATCGATTGTTAAAAACGAGTATAATGATTACAACGGATTCTGCGTCCAACAACCAATCAGAAACACAGACACACTTCATTCTTAGAGTGAACAGGGTTTATCACTTTAACAGCCCCTCAAATAATATATGTATTTGGGGATGCGGCTGCTGCTCATTATGTTAATATGCCCAAGTTGCAGATGCGTTTTCTCTAACAGTGTGGATAATACAGTTAGAAGATTAACTTCCTGCATGACCGCATTGTTGGTAACCGTATCATGTTACCGGATATTTAATGTTTTCTTCGAGGGACATATTTAATTGAATATAATCGACCTATTCTCTCTATATGAGTATAGTGTCCATGTTTCAGTTCCATAAAGGAGAACATTGATTACACATGTCTGATAGATTGGTATCTTTGTTGCCATTGTTAACTTAGTGTACTTCCTTCCAAGATATATGTGATATCAAATCTATTTTAAAACAGATATCGGTGTTTGTTATACAAATGTGCATGTCTTCATCACGGGAGGGGTGTGTTGTTTATACAGGCGACCCAAAGTAGTTGAAGCTATATCTAGATCATTGAAACTATGTGCAGGTAATTGAAACTATGTGCAGATAATTGAAACTATGTGCAGGTAATTGAAACAATGTGCAGGTAATTGGAACTACGTGCAGGTAGTTGAAACTATATCCGTCTAGTTGCAACTCCAGGTAGTTGAAACTATGTCCAGGTCATTGAAACTACGTCCAGGTAATTGAAACTATGTTCATGTAGTATGTCCAAGTAGTTGAAACTACGTCCAGGTAGTAGAAACTATGCCCAGGTAGTTGAAACTATGTGCAGGTAATTGAAACTATGTGCAGGTAATTGAAACTATGTGCAGGTAATTGAAACTATGTGCAGGTAATTGAAACTATGTGCAGGTAATTGAAACTATGTGCAGGTAATTGAAACAATGTGCAGGTAATTGGAACTACGTGCAGGTAGTTGAAACTATATCCGTCTAGTTGCAACTCCAGGTAGTTGAAACTATGTCCAGGTAATTGAAACTACGTCCAGGTAATTGAAACTATGTTCATGAAGTATGTCCAAGTAGTTGAAACTACGTCCAGGTAGTTGAAACTATGCCCAGGTAGTTGAAACTATGTCCAGGTAGTTCAAACTACGTCCAGGTAGTTGACACTATGTCCAGGTAGTTGAAACTATATCCGAGTATTTGGAGCTATTTTTAGGTAATTGAAGCCATGTCCAGGTATTTGAAGCTATGTTTAGAGATTGAAGTTATATTTATGTAGCTGATGCTATGTTCATGTTATTGAAACTATGTACTGAAACTATGTACTTATTGAACAGTTGCAGGCTGTTCCGCATGATGTTTGATACTGAATCGTTCATTTTGAGAAAATATAACAGAAATCGCGACATATATTGATTGCGAGAATACGTGACATGCTCATGTGAAGTTGTTAATCAAATCTTTCACAAACGCTCTCACTTTGGACAATTATAGCTGCATTGTTCGTGTACAGAAGCTCCCTGGGAAGAATACCACTTATCTTTGTATTTGCGCTAAGATTAGCTAAGTAAAACATGAAGCCACTATGTCTTCTGCGAGTTAGTACGTCAGGCGTCGATGTTGTAAAGACGTTGTTCATATATTCTATCAACAATTGGTTGACACTTAGCTGTGTCTCCCACACCTTGACAATACATGTCAAGATTTCAGAGAAGAACCCACACGTGTTTAATTATATTAAACAATTTACAAATGGACAGATCCCCCCACCCCGGATAATTTTATCAAGTAATTTATTTTAAAAATATGTTTCGTTTTCACATGTTTGAAAATAATTTTCAAATTCAAACAATTTAATTTGTCAATATAAAAACAGTACTGTTATCTGGAGCTGTGTTTTGTGGGTAGTATATTTTGTTGATAAATATTTAGTAATACACGGTTTTGTTTTAATCCACATATATTACTAGCGATTATCTCTTAATTTCTATGTGCAGTAGAGTGGTTTGTCCAGAGTCTTATTTCATGCCCAGAATATTAACTCTGACCGGTCGGTGTACACTCATTTGAGAAGATGTCTTCTACTAAGAGGAAATACATTCTAGGGGTCGTGGCTTTTCTACGCTTCCGAAACATGAAGAGTTAGGGTCATATCCGTCAGCTTTTCTAATATGCATTTCTTTCTGTCAGATGTCCATAGTAACCCAGCTCTGGACCATGGTCATTGTTATTGATGGAGCAGCCAGTTATTCATTGACGCTATCCAAGTGGGATATTCAATTATACAGAGCAAGTATGTTTGCTTGATTCCTCAACTCTGCAAGGAAATTGTCATGTCGTGCAAACATTATAATTTCACTAAACATTATGTGTCATCCCTTCAGCGTCGCGGCACTATGTATATATTGGCATTTAGAGCATGTTTAGTTCACTTGACTCTACCAGCACGATATTAAATTATGAAATAAACCGAATGTTGTACTACAAGGAAAATGTAACTGTATAGATGAAATAATATGGGGCTTCCACAAGTTGAAAGCCTCCTATATCTTCATGTCACCTACACACCATATTTAGATGTCAACTACTGAAAGCCTCCTATATCTTCATGTCACCTACACACCATATTTAGATTTCAGCTACTGAAAGCTTACTATTGTATA
The DNA here is from genome assembly GCA_034231615.1 of Meghimatium bilineatum. Classification (NCBI taxonomy): domain Eukaryota; kingdom Metazoa; phylum Mollusca; class Gastropoda; order Stylommatophora; family Philomycidae; genus Meghimatium; species Meghimatium bilineatum. Next base: position 56,220,741 of record CM067311.1, on the reverse strand, counting down.
ATAGTCGCTCCGATAGACAATTAGTGAGACCTTCAGAAGATTTGTATTAGGTCTACCTATTTCATATATACCTGTTTCCATTTATCTTTAGTTTTGAACCAACAAATTCTTCAAGTTCGCCAAAATAGTTCGTTATCAACTCTGAAATTACAATCTGCAATTGCATTCTCAACATGTGTCCCACGTCAATTCTCACAGTTCATTACTTCTTATCTGACTAAGATATTTAGAATAAACAATGTTTCAATGTCAGCGTGTATAGAGATTAAAGCGGAGATTAAATCACATATTTACCTGTTCAAGACAGTAGAATTTGTCACATATTTACCTGTTCAGGATTGTACTTTGATATCACTTCCTTGTTATGTACAATGTTATAAAGAAGACTTGAAGAATGTTTTATTGAGGTAGAGAAAATACACATAATTTTGTGGGTGGTTTAGCTAAGAAATTATAAAGAAAACCTTATGCTTTCTTTACGAGAATATGCTTTGAAATATTCGAGATCTGTAACGTTAGTGGCTGGACTCAATTATCAAGTCTGTTATGAAGAGTTACCTTAATGTTTGTACTTGGACACATGAGTAAAGTTAATTATTAACGCCGCATGGTTTTCCGTGTCCCTGGTCGACACAGCGTTGAGTACTGGATTAATCCGGGAAGGAAAGACTGCGAGGGAGAGGAGATAGCTACCGTCCTCATATAACAGAGTCACAGAAGTGTGATTTTGCTAATATCTCACATCCACTACGTGAACACATGGGTGTTAACGGAAATGAAACAGCAGATATACTTGCGAGCCATATTCGAGCCGCAAATGTCCTTGGAGAGTTCGGGCTTGGAATGACCACCGTAGACAGTTTTTAGTCTACCCGTGGCTTTCTAGCAACTCACTGGGGTTGAGTTCTGAGTTGCTCCTCTTCTCACAAAATGATGCGCCTTTTTGAATGTAGAGCGCCATGTAGCTCTGTTTTGTGCATGTGCTTTCCCTGTTTCAATATTTCTTGGTCTATTTCAAAAACTTTTGGTGGTCTTAAAATGCGTCATTGTAGCCCCTTTTGGCCACCTTGAGATTGTATGCACTTCTGCAATTCGCCATAGGGAAGTATCCTTGGCAGGCGATGATCTGACTTACGTATCAGATGACCTGCCCAACGAATATGTGTCAATATTAAATTGTGTCTATGACAGAGATACCAGATCTGCCAAAAACATAAAAATGCTTTACATATCGTCAATATATAATCCTCTTTTCACTAGGGTATAACATCCCCGGAAGTACCACTGCTGGATAAACATTCAGCTTAGTCTATAGGTAAATGCCATTTCTATGCCACACATGAGCGTACAATCTGCAGAAAGTGCTGCTTGCCTTGACGATACTTGTATACACTTCATCAGTAACTTTTGCATTTAATTTTAATGTACTGCTTAAGTGTGTGAATCAATTTTTATTTACCTTTATCAGGGGACTACGTAGACAAGTTATTTCTGTTTATAACACGTTTTCTTTTGGATTATGTTGTTTCTGTCCACATTTGACATTGTAGTAACATATTAATGAATACTGCAACAAGTAGACAATGATGGATTTTATGTTCGTCTTGTTTTAACCCATACTTCTATACTCGATGCATGGTCTTATCGATGTATTAATCACAACTAATACTGGTCGGATTGTCCCACAGTCCTTCCCAGGAAAGCAGGATGCTGAAGACGGAGCAACCAGCAAAAAGGCGCACCAATTAGTCAGGATACTACGTACAAAACGCAATGAAACCTGTATATATCTAATATAGCTATAGATATGTTTCATGTGAACGAAAGAAGAAGTAGAAGAAGAAACAGAAGCAATGAACATGTAAACAAGTATCCTCAGTAACACACACATATAACCTCCGTATTTGTACTACAAGGGTCAATAGGTCTTCTTGTAAACATAATAACATAGAGACAATACAATGTTGCTTCAAATAATAGCGTATACAAATTCAAGTAGGAAGCATGCGGATAAATTGAAAATTCTTGAGACAACGGAATTGAACTAGGTCCTTTCTAACAGCACCGAATCGCCTTACGGATGAAGTACATGGGTTTTTCCGTACTTGACTAACCGCATCTCCAATAAATGCAATCTCTGTGTGTATTTAACACAATCAAAAAACTTAATTGCATGTCTGTAATTTATGAGACAATTAATATCATTTGAAGAATTTATTATAATTATTTTCTAATTATATTATTCTTTATTGGTTAATGCATTGTGCATCACATATTTAACATATTAACTTTGCTTTTTGTCTTGGTAATATCTTTTCTGGTATATTTTGTCTGGAAATATTTTGTCCCGGGAATATTTTGTCTGTTGATATTTTGTCCGGTATGTTTTCCCCGGGAATTTTTTTTCCTGGTGCCTAATATAATATATACAGTGAAATACCTCTATAGAGCATCCTTTAAACAAGTTAAAAATGAGATTTATAAAATGCTACATCTATTCAATATTAATGTATGGCTCAGAAACATGGACACTAAATAGACAATTAGAAGACAAAATTGATGCCTTTGAGATGTGGGTATATAGAAGAATAGGGGGAACATCATGGAAAGAGAAGAAAATAAATAAAGAGGTGCTAAAGACACTAAATATGAAGAAAGAACTACTAAGAGAAATAAAGTTCAGGCAAATAAAATACTTTGAACACATTAAAAGACATGACACCTTATTGAAGACTTTACTGGAGGGTAAAATCAAAGGGAAGCGAGCAAGAGGTAGGCAGAGATACACGTGGGAGAGTAACATTACACGATGGACAGGTTACAGGCTAGCAGAGTGTACCACCAAGACAAGAGACAGGAGATGTTGGAGATACGTTGCAGCCAACCTTCGTTGCGGAGACGGCACTTGATAATGATGAATAACAAACTTCTTTATTTAACAACTGTTTTCAAAATCCAAAATTATGTGTATTCTTTTATTGCGTGTACTTTATATAGGTAATCTATATTATTAAATACCTATTAATCCGGACTAAGTCGTTGTAACGGGACCTGATTATATCTCACTGACAGGAAACTGATCATTTATCGAAACCTGCCTGTAATCGACTGATATTCCAATTTAATCAAACTTCAGTGTTTCGTTTCCACTTCATTTTGTTCACTCTCTTTTACTCGCTTCCTAGTATCCATAATCTGACTTCCTACTCCACACCCCCATCATTATCTATAGGCGGTATTGGATTGAATTTTTGCGCCCCTAAGTTTGGTGTTCCGAGCGAAGCTCTCTTTGCATCCGTAGCTCCGCCACTGATGCTACTATCGATACTTTATTATTTCCTAAGTAGTAGATATCAGAACATTTTTAAGCACAATTCACAAGTCATCCAATCAATTTCAACTATAATTCACAAGTCATCCGATCAATACTAACCACAATTCATAAGTCATCCGATCAATGTCAACCACAATTCACAAGTCATCCGATCAATGTCAACCACAATTCACAAGTCATTCGATCATTGCGAACCACAATTCACAAGTCATCCGATCAATGTCAACCAATGTTTTATGAAAACAAATTTGCAAGTAAATGTTTTATTTACATTCTATAAACTGAATACATGTATAATTTTACATGGATCATTTCATGATAACATTATAGATTACGTGATGTTAGAACTAATGAATATGTCATTAGAAACACATGTGGTGTTTGAACTAATGAATATTGAATTATAAACACATTTGATATTAGAACTAATGAATATGACATTAGAAACACATTTGATGTTAGAACAAATGAATATGGCATTAGAAACACACCCAGAACTACTATAACCTTTTTACTTCTCGTGTTTTATGCTTTCTTGTAGAACATCTTTGGTGCGGTTGGTCTATCTGTGTTCGGCATTTCTCCATATTCTTGCCATAACTTAATTGTAGCAGATTTGATGCTTTTCTTGAGGTTATTCTTTGTTGTCTTGTATGCTAAGTAATCTTCTTGAGTTGTGCTTGTTGCTCATTTCTTATATTTTTGGTTTTTATCTTTGGTTGCGTCCTTTTCCTCTTCTGTCCACCAAGCTGTTATTTCTGGTTTCGTGCCTTTATGGTTTTTTTTTATCCGCATATGTTTCCTAATATATGTATGATGACATCTTCGAAATATTTCCATTCTTCTTCTATGTGCAGGGTACTTTCTGGTAACTTTGCGAATTCTTCGTTAACTTCCTGGATATATTTTTCGCGCATGTTTAGTTCTGTATATTTTCTTATTTTCTTCAAATTTGTGTATATCTAGTTGCCCTTTTCTTGTGCTTGTTATTTTCGCTCTGTCTGTTTTGACTGCTATTATTATTGCCTTTTGGTCAGTTTCTGCACATGTTGGGTATTACCGGTGGTTCTGTTATTTTTCGTCTATTGTTTATATTGGTGAGTTTAATGTCTATCTGGCTCTTGCATTCGAAGCTGTTCCATTTATACCATGTGTATACTTGTGACTGTCTATGTTTAAAGAAGGTGTTCGTTATAAAGATGCTGTACTGGATGCATGTATCTATTAGTTTATAACTATTGCGTTAATCTTGTTTCTTGTGTCGCTAAAATGTCATGTATATTAATGTATTCCTTCTCTATTTGCGCCATGATGTGCGTTAATCCCCAAAAATATATTAATCATCTTCAATGTTGCTGTTATTTATTAATATGTTTACATCCTGAAAGAATTCATCTCTTTCGTTCTCGCTGCTTGGTGTGTTACATGGCGAATAGGCCTGTATAAATGATGTTTTTACATGGTCCATTGTAATCGTGACCGAAATTGATCGTTCACTCTGATGTGTAACTTGAACTATGTTCTTAGTGGATATCGGGCCTACGAGAAAGCCCATCCCGTGCTTTGCTCCTGATACTGGGTCAACTCCACTGTATAGAAACGTGCAATTTTGATTTAGTTTCTTACAACCCCTGTCCTTAATCCTTGTATCTGGTAGTCCTGGTATTTTGATGTTTCTCTTTTCCGTTTTGTCTATCAGGACTTGTTTCATATTTTTTTATTGCACAGATTTTGATTTTAGCTAATGTAATATGCTTTTTTTCTTCGTTGTTTAATATTACTAGTACTCGTCTTCATAAAACTCTCCATTTTACTACGAGCAATTTTGTTCTCACTGATGGTTTGCTAATCCTGTCTAAGTGTTTTATCAGGAAATGCATGGCTACACCGCGATCTATAACTAATACATACAGAAAGAAACCACATATTCCATGAGAACAATCATGAAACAATGTACTGTCTTATATTAAATATGTATCCTTCAATTCTGTATTGACCCGATGATGTTTTACATGTTATGGCATGTTTCAACCTTGACGTGTCAGCCATAGCTTTCTTAACACCTTTTATGGTAAATAGGAACATGATAATTGTAAACACATTCCTTGTGCGACCGTGCTGTTGATAGTGGTTATGGTTATGAGGATGTTCCTCCTTCGCAAACAAATATGAGCATGGTATTAAGAATGATCAAGATAGGTTTGATTGCTTGTGAGTCTTGAGATGACTGATGCGTCAGATGACTGATGAGTCAGATGACTGATGCGTCAAATGACTGATGAGTCAGATAACTTATGAGTCAGATGACTAATGAGACAGATGAGTCTAATCCCGGGTCCGAAATACCTGTTTCAGAGTGATCAGGACGTTAGTAGGTTTTAAGATGGAGGAAAAACACTATGATCTCTCGTTTTGTCGGGTTTTTTTTTCTTTCAAAAAATATCATGTAATGTTATATCATGTTGGAAACTTGTAATACTCGCCCTGATCTGCCTGTCCCAGGCTGGGCGGCGAAGAGATGTGGTTTCCTAAGAGCTTCAGTCAATCCTGTAGTGCTTGAGAGAAGTATTGAAATAGTCATTGCTACGTTATTCTGGCATATGCTTAATAGTGTACACTGTTCACTGTAGAACAGTCTCTGAAATACGTCTGGTATACGGACAATGTGACCGATCCAACGATGTGTATACCGGGTCAACAAGTTGTATACGCTTTCAATCTCAGAATTTTGACGTAATCTTCGTGTTTTTAACATCGAAATACTGTCAATGTCAACCAAGTAATTTATCAGACACCGCGGGTGAATATAATTAAGCTGAGGTTGCATGTGTAGCTTATACAGTCAAAATTCGACTGCATGTAGCATTTAGCTGAACGATTTATGGAATGAATGGAGATTGCAATTAATTCAAGACCCTCTTTGAAACATGACTGCAAATACCAACTTTACTTAAGCATATATTTATTCGCACAATAAATATTCTGTCATCAATAAAAAAAGATGTGAATTCTGATGTAATCGTTTCAGGTTTTTCTAAGAATATAAAATTTGAATAGTAACTATGACTGTTTCTAAAACCACTAACTAGAACATAGAACAAGATCGCGAAATATTATGTTCTTTATTGAGACGTTACAATGAAGAGCTATGTGTGCAACATTTACAGCCATCTGTAAAGAAAACTATAATGGGATCTCTTGATTCTTGTTATTGATTTTTATGTTCACGGATTGAGTTAAGGAATATTTAGGAACATCAACTGACTGAAATGTCGGCAATTTCCAAGAAAGTATTATAACATGGTTAGTCGTATGTCATTGTTGCAATATGTCGCTGTGTTGTACACAGATGATTTCAATATTGATTGATGACGCACTACTTTGTATCCACCTAGCCACATTTTCTTTGTACTTGGTTTTCTTAATAAGCAAAATTAATGTTTAGACAAACATCAATTACGATTCATATATTGCACTTATGTAACACTGGAATGAACCAGGAGAAAATAAAAAGATGCAGTGTGACCTGTCATGAATATCGAAGGAGACGACTGAGAGAAATATGGTGGAAGAATTGTCTGCCTCATTATGAAGTGTATATATCTCAGTGGTCCAAACATTATGCGTTAGTCAGATGTGTGCAGTCGAAATGTGCGGATATCGATGCCTAGTTGTTTCATCAAGACACCGCTGGACTAAATAATGAACACCAGAAGGAATGAGATTATGAACGCCGAAGAAGAAGAAAACGATTAGTGAAAGTCGGTAATCAATGTCAAGTGCCCTCTCTGCAGCGACTCTAACCAACTCTGTTTACCAGAAATCTAGAACTTACCTATCAGCCATTACCGAGGGTACATGCAAAATTGTATACATTTACATCGCCGTCTTTAAAATTTTGGATAAAATCGATCTAGCACGAGAGAGCCTTGAAACTATCTATGTGTTGTAACGACTGTTTTCAGTGCAGGAAAGACATATAAACTAAACAAACTATAGTTTATAAAATATTCTATTTTATTTTACTATTTATTTATTCTTAATCATTAAAGGGCCCCATATCTCAAATAGCTTAGGGCCCTATATCCCAAATAGCTTAGGCCTAGGTCCTTATTAAGTATACATCCGGCCTTCACTGTTTGCACTTTCTAAATGAATACGACAGCTCAAGAGTTATTGCAAAATGCTACTTTTATCATACAAAATAAGCTTCGAAATTTCCGATATTTCATGTTAAAAACAGATCTAGGATGTCTGTTTCGGTATTCCACAAGTGCCGCCATTTTTTTAAACAAGATGATTTCCTGGAAACACTATTTTTAGTAACATTAATGCAATAGGTATTACCGTTTTTCTGATGTATCATAACTTTTTCGACAATCGTTGAAACTGATGAGCAAGGTTCTGTAATGAAAACTCGACGGTCGTCGAAATTGGTCAGGAAAGTGATTATGTCATAAACTGTTTTCCCCCATCACCATAAACATTATTTTTAGCAGAAATGTTCCTAACAGCTACACATTTGTTTCCAGATTAAATGTGTCTTTTTCATATTCAAAGAATATAAATGATAGATAAAACAATATTGTTGATGTAACATTATTTTGCCCCCTTCACCCCCCTCCCCCTCCCCCCATCCGTATTAACTTTCAAACATTTTTCGACACCACCGACTCCTCGCAATTTGTGGCTTGATTTACAGAAAGAGCCTCGAAACGGAAGTAAATGTTCGGATACTGCAAATTGTTGAGTTGTTGTATTTTTACTTATTGGCTAGGCAGCGGTATCAGCACCTTTCGGAATAGGACATTCATGTTTCGAATGGCCATTTAGAATTATATGAGCTTATACATGATGACGTAGTGCTCAATGATACTTACACGATTATTGATGACGTAGTGCTCAATGATACTTACACGATTATTGATGACGATATTCCTCCTTCACAAACGAAAGTGGACATAGCCATGAAACTGTCAGTTTATCTGTGATTGTTTATGAGTCAAATCTGGACTCTAAAATACCTATTTTAATTTGTGCATGAATTCAGTATATCTCGACATGAGTGAAAACAGCAGAGATTCAGTATATCTGGAGATCAGTGACAACAGCAGGAATTCAGTATATCTGGAGATCAGTGACAACAGCAGGAATGTAGCATGTAGTATATCTGGAGATCAGTGAAAACAGCAGGAATGCATTATATGGAGATGATAGCAAACAGTAGGAATGCAGTAAATCTCGAGTTGAGTGAAAACAGTCTCATCTCTACTTTGGTTTTTTATCTATTTTGAATTGCCTGTATTGTCTACTATTTTTCAAATATTTTAATACCGGCTCTAATCTGATCATACCGCGCAGGACGATCAAAAAGATGTGGTTTCCAAGCCAGTGCCGATACTGCAGTGTTCGGAGATGACTTCACGTATTCTTGGAAACTTATTTTCTTCACCCCATTCCAACTCCCAAACTTACATTTCCTCTTCTTCTTCAGCGTTCATTCTCCAACTCCCGCTAGATCTCCCTTGCAGCAGGAACATTGACCTACTAGATTTCCAGCACGGTTTAGTCCAGAGAATGGAAATACGTCGTGTCGTCGTTTTATTTACGCAAATGGCCCGACACATAGGTCTTCAGCGGAAAACATACATTTAAAAAGATATAGTTTTGACTATATCTAAGACTTGCAACTATACGTTTTAAAAAAAAATAAACTAATGCAAGCGTATTATGTACTGTAAATTGCAACTAGCTTCTACTACTTCTTCTGTTGTTCGCTATTAATGTCTACATCTGAGCTAGACATGAACGGCAGCCGAATCATGTACTGTATGAGCTAGACTTGAACGGCAGCCGAATTATTTTCACATGAGTGCCTGAGGAATACGTTTTTTTTTTGTAAGTTGACATTATCACATTCCCTACACGAAGAGTTTCAAAAAATCTAAGATGAAAATCATATATGTCTTGGTGACAAGGTCTGACTTTGTTGCGTCGGTCACTCAAACAATCTGGCATGGAAAGCATATACGCCTTGTTGACAAGGTCTGACTTTGTTGGGTCAGTCACTCAAACAATCTGGCATGGAAAGCATATACGCCTTGTTGACAAGGTCTGACATTGTTGGTTCGGTCACATCGTTAGTATACCAGTCGAACAAAATACAGAAAAAGACAGACCAGACAGTGAAGTACGTATACATTCTAAGTCATACAATGTTGATAAAGGCACAGACTCCCTGGGCAGGACACACAGTCTTCATGAAAGTTCATCGTCTACCAAAGAAATTGTTATATGGAAAACTCTAGACAAGGCTCTCGCAAGGCAGGGGGACAAATAAAATCGTTTTAAAGACACTCTTAAGACATCACACCCTCATTTCAAAATGGACACAAAATCATGGGAGAGAATTTTGCACTAGACAGATCTGACTAGCGTCACAGAATCAAAAGCGATGTGATAGCTACAGACAACCTCAGAAACAATGATGCGCAACAAAACGCGCTAGAAGATAGACAAGAACTGATCAAAGGACCACATACATCTCCAACACTTGCCCAGAGTGTGGTAGACAAATACAAGCACGCATAAGACTCACAGTCGAGCACATCGCAGACATAATCCTCTTCGTCATCATCCAAATGGTGCTGAATGTTTAACATTGACTTCGACGGACGACCAGCATACCATGCGAACGTCTTTTAACGAAATTGGTATACAGTGAACGTCTGTCAACGAGATTGGTATACTGTTAAATGTGTCCAGGTAATTATTCAAGTTGAAGGCCAGAAGAAACTGCTCAATGTTTACTTGAATGCATCTCTCGAGCACTGCAGGATTGACCCAAACTTTCATGAGGCACATGTATTCGTCGTCCTGCTTGGAATAGTCAGAACAAAGAAAGTAACAATTTTGAACGGGATTATAGCATCACAGACTAAATGAGAGATCACACTGTTTTCCATCATCGCAAGAACTACTACATCCGTGTTCACTTTCCAACAGGTATTTCAGAGCCCTGATCACTTTCCAACAGGTATTTCAGAGCCCTGATCACTTTCCAACAGGTATTTCAGAGCACTGATCACTTTCCAACAGGTATTTCAGAGCCCTGATCACTTTCCAACAGGTATTTCAGAGCACTGATCACTTTGCAACAGGTCTTTCATAACCCTGAACCCTGATCACTGTGCTACAGGTCTTTCAGAGCCCTGATCCCTGATCACTTTGCAACAGGTCTTTCAGAGCCCTGATCCCTGATCACTTTGCAACAGGTCTTTCAGAGCCCTGATCCCTGATCACTTTGCAACAGGTCTTTCATAACCCTGATCCCTGATCACTTTGCTACAGGTCTTTCAGAGCCCTGATCCCTAATCACTGTGCTACAGGTCTTTCAGAGCCCTGATCCCTGATCACTTTGCAACAGGTCTTTCATAACCCTGAACCCTGATCACTGTGCTACAGGTCTTTCAGAGCCCTGATCCCTGATCACTTTGCAACAGGTCTTTCAGAGCCCTGATCCCTGATCACTTTGCAACAGGTCTTTCATAACCCTGATCCCTGATCACTTTGCTACAGGTCTTTCAGAGCCCTGATCCCTAATCACTGTGCTACAGGTCTTTCAGAGCCCTGATCCCTGATCACTTTGCAACAGGTCTTTCATAACCCTGAACCCTGATCACTGTGCTACAGGTCTTTCAGAGCCCTGATCCCTAATCACTTTGCAACAGGTCTTTCAAAGCCCTGATCTCTGATCACTTTCCAACAGGTATTTCAGATACCCGATTGCACTCATGACTCATCTAATGATGTACAATCACACCTATTTTACCTTCATAATCATAACTTCTAATTGGTAACATCATAATCACCATCATGAACACTACGGCATACGGAATGTGTATACATTCATTTCTTCCTATTTCACCTTCAAAAGTCTTAAGAAAAATTTGGTTCATAAGAGTATGTCAAAGTTCAAACATATCATCATCTGTATACATCGGCAGATCATAAATAATGGAGGGATGCACATTTAACGATTACATTTCATTAACAAACTACCCGATCCGATGTACGTTACCTGATGTAGGCATGGCTTGGTACAGTAAAATCATGTGTATAGAAAATAAACATGTCTGAAAAGTCGGATTGTTTATTATTCCCATGCTTTTTGTTGGTTGGCCTTGGCTACTTTTGACAAGGAATTTCAAGTATATAAATAGTGACAAACGAAAATAACGACAATAATCAAAAGGTAACAAATGAAATCTTGAGTCTTGTTTCTTCTTTTTCATTTTCTCTTGCGCTCATTCTTAAACTCCTGCAGATTATCAGGATGTAGTCCGGAGAACGGAATGCGTTGTCATTGTTTACAGCACTGCTGCGGTATATGCGCCATTCGGCCTAACACATCCGACTTCAGAATGACTGTGGGTCACCGGCCCTATATGGAATGGGACAGCCAACTATATCGCATTACCTCCTTAGGCGCCTTTTACAACATGCATGGAAAGTAAACAGTGTTGTTATTATTCGTTCCTCTCCCGAGCCTCATCAACACACCGGCAGTCATCTTGTTTACTTTCTATACAGATGTATTTACCTCCCAAGGTCACGGCCTATGTGTCACGTGCTTGGTCTAGTTTTCCCAATGTCATCTTTCTAGAGAAATCGCTTTTCTAGGAAAAGTTACACAAGTTCGTAATTTAGTCGCCCCACTTTAAATAAGTCTTTCTGAAACTGCAACACTTTGAACACTCTTTTTCCTGCAGTACATTTCCCAGTTACAGTAAGTAGTAACGTATTTATATGAATAGTTATAACTACTGATACTACTACTACTACTACTACTACTACTACTACTACTACTACTACTACTACTACTACATTACTGGTGCTGATACTAATGCTAATATTAACTACTACTACTACTAGTAATTCTCCTGCTAGAATTATTATTATTATTATTATTATTATTTTTACTATTATTATTAATGACGCAGATACTACTACTTCTACTACTACTACTACTACTACTACTACTACTACTACTACTACTACTACTAATACTACTGCTACTACTACTACTACTACTACTACTACTACTACTACTACTACTACTACTAATACTACTGCTACTACAAATAATATTACTAGTACTCCTAGAAACTGCTAATGATATAATCACTGTTTCTACTTTGTGAAATGAAAGTATAAGTCTAGCTGCTATTGGTATAAATTGAGTGTATGATCATTTGCAAGACATTATTTTATCTATCTATTGTCTGTGATGTATTGATAAAATCTTTGATTTTACTGCAAGGAGTCACTGGATTCAATCACGACCGGTTATCTGGATATAACAGTACACGTTTGGACGCTTGATATTCAGCAGTATTGTGACGCATCAAACTGTTGGTAACTCCTTCAATCCACGTACTTCTTGGTCTTCCTCTATATCTTGCTGTTTCCAATTTCATGTTGTATGCTCTTGTCGTTGGCAATACGGGTTCATTCTCATACCATTATTCTCTCTCCGTATGATTGTAGTATTGATTGTTGTTGTTGATGTTTCAATCATCAGGAATTACAACCGATTAATTCTTACTTCCTATAAACAATGATGTTGCGTCTCCGTCGCAATGTTCTACTTGTTACAAATTAAGATTGGATACTTATTTAGAAAGTGTCAGGTTTCAAGTACTCGCAAGTCATAGACAGAATATAATTATTATTTCAGTTGGAACAGTTTCTCTTACATTATTTATCTATGTTCAGTTCCATGTGACACACAGGGTCTGGGCTTCTGAAAAGTGAACATGCGATACAACGGATATGTACCTGGTCCGTTTAGATGGCACCTACTCAACTCGCATCTTGAGTCAATACGTTTTCCGTTTTCAACCATACTGCGTCACTTAGTATTGCAAGTTCAGTATGCAAAGAATAGGCTACTGTCTTCTTCTAGTAAGTTTCGTAGATATGGGGGGGGGAGGGTTTGAAATGTTACCTCCCTCCTCCCTTTTAGAGAATCTAAATGCCTTTCAGCACTAGGAACTAAACCGAAAGTCGATAACGGTCGCAACCTTAGTTCAAATATTAACATGAAGGTCTTCAAATTACCGTTAGACAGTGACATTTTCACACGATAATTGTCGAAAGATCTTTCTATTTAGATAAAGCCATGTCCTTAATGTACTCATATCTACGTCCCTGTTTCCAAGTATGTGCTAGTCGACTAAAAATAGTTAGGAAGAGGCTGACAACCTGTCGCCTGTGGACAAAATTATTGCAGTAAATAAAAGTGTGGATATTCACTAAACTATTTTAATATCTCTTGCAATCTAAATTTCATATTAGTGCAACATCGATTCATACTGGTCTTAGTTTTCAAATTTTTAAAATTACTTTTTGTTTTTACTTGATTCATCTTAATTCGTGATTAGAAACCAACATGATGACACATGGAAAATTCAAAAGGTGATATTATCTCCACTCCAACAGCCATCCAAGAGTGTTCTGACTCAAAGTTCCAGTCAGATGTTAATCTGTGGTCTTGGTATCCTCCTACCCTCAACCCTAGTTATCCTCACATCAGTCATTATTTTTGTACGCTTATTATTACCACACCCACTTTTTATTAATTTTGTTTTAGTAAATATATGACTGCCCTGTTTTTAGTTCAGCCCTATCTCTCGTTAATACTGTTTCATCAACCATAACATTTTCCGTGAACAAGTCTGTTCTGTCGTCGCGGGGAGATATAAACAAATGTTTCTTTCTTGGAAAATAATATGAATAATCCTCCATAACGTGTTAACCAGCGTTGCCACTCCTTGTTTTTTTCTCACAATTTCTGGGGAAATGTTTCTTTTTTTTTCTCGATAAGACCAGGAAATATCGGGTTATTTTTTAAGAACCTGAATTTGTTCTATAGTTTTATTTTTAATTATATAATTAGACGGTCAATGTTTCATTAATTGTTGATAAATGTTTCACAAGCCTAGTGAAACATACAAATCAACTGCAGAATGGTTGAGATCGCTACGGTTGCCCTGAAATGGCGATTATTGTGTCAGACTCACTCTCAGCCCATACTTTAAGCTATCAAGAATAACGGTATAGATATGAATAATGACAGTTATAAATGTCAGTTTCATGTGTGAAAATATGTTTAATAACTTACATCACTACGAAATAACAAGAAACAGACTGAATTGCATCTGCATCTATAGACAATGGGTCTATAATGGAACACATGTGTATAAACGAAAATAAATTGTGATATATATACAGGTTCACAATAACCATTGCTTATTGCTTAAAACAGTGAAATGACGAAAGTTTTCTTGGTTTGGACTTGTGTTCCGACTATGATTCCGTGACCAAAAAAAATACTGAAGGGAACCTTTGCGACGGGGGGGGGGGGGGGGGGGCAAGCAGAGGAGAAAAGCATGGGCAGAAAATATCAAGGACAGGACAACACAAGCATTTCCCTGACGTGTCCGTATCGTTGAAGGTAGAGATCGATGGATAAGTTGATGATAGAGATCGATGGATAAGTTGATGAGATCGATGGATAGGTTGATGAGATCGATGGATAAGTTGATGATAGAAATCGATGGATAAGTTGATGAGATCGATGGATAAGTTGATAATAGAGATCGATGGATAAGATGAAGATAGATATCGAAGGATAAGTTGATGAGATCGATGGATAAGTTGATGATAGAGATCGATGGATAAGTTGATGATAGAGATCGATGGATAAGTTGATGAGATCGATGGATAAGTTGATGATAGAGATCGATGGATAAGTTGATGACAGAAATCGATGGATAAGTTGATGATAGAAATCGATGTATAAGTTGATGACATCGATGGATAAGTTGATGAGATCGATGGATAAGTTGATGAGATCGAAGGATAAGTTGATGAGATCGATGGATAAGTTGATGAGATCGAAGGATAAGTTGATGAGATCGATGGATAAGTTGATGATAGAGATCGATGGATAAGTTGATGATAGAAATCGATGGATAAGTTGATGATAGAAATCGAAGGATAAGTTGATGAGATCGATGTATACGTTGATGATAGAGATCGATGTATAAGTTGATGAGATCGATGGATAAGTTGATGATAGAAATCGATGTATAAGTTGATGAGATCGATGGATACGTCGATGATAGAGATCGATGGATAAGTTGATGAGATCGATGGATAAGTTGATGAGATCGATGTATAAGTTGATGATAGAGATCGATGGATAAGTTGATGAGATCGATGGATAAGTTGATGATAGAGATCGATGTATAAGTTGATGAGATCGATGGATACGTCGATGATAGAGATCGATGGATAAGTTGATGAGATCGATGGATAAGTTGATGAGATCGATGTATAAGTTGATGATAGAGATCGATGGATAAGTTGATGAGATCGATGGATAAGTTGATGATAGAGATCGATGTATAAGTTGATGAGATCGATGGATAAGTTGATGATAGAGATCGATGGATAAGTTGAAGATATAGATCGATGGATAAGTTGATGAGCGATGGATAAGTTGATGAGCGATGGATAAGTTGATGATAGAGATCGATGTATAAGTTGATGAGATCGATGGATAAGTTGATGATAGAGATCGATGGATAAGTTGATGAGATCGATGGATAAGTTGAGGATAGAGATCGATGGATAAGTTGATGAGATCGATGGATAAGTTGATGATAGAGATCGATCTATAAGTTGATGAGATCGATGGATAAGTTGATGATAGAGATCGATGGATAAGTTGATGAGATCGATGGATAAGTTGATGATAGAGATCGATGTATAAGTTGATGAGATCGATGGATAAGTTGATGATAGAGATCGATGGATAAGTTGAAGATAGAGATCGATGGATACGTTGATGATAGAGATCGATGGAGAAGTTGATGAGATCGATGGATAAGTTGATGAGATCGATGGATAAGTTGATGAGATCGATGGATACGTTGATGAGATCGATGGATAAGTTAATGAGATCGATGGATAAGTTGATGAGATCGATGGATAAGTTGATGAGATCGATGGATACGTTGAAGAGATCGATGGATAAGTTGAAGAGATCGACGGATAAGTTGATGATAAAGATCGATGGATAAGTCTGTGTGTTATTGTATCCATTGCGATACCCCTACGTCTCAGTTTACCGATTTATTTATAAAATAGATAGGGAAGGATTACTAACATTAATAACACATCCCCACGGAAACAAATCTTTTCTGAAAGTTGACATCGATAGAAAAATGGTTGAAAACTGATCATCTGATCCTTGATCACATCTTACCCTAATACAGACTAAAACCTACACCAGAGACTGAAGGAAAACTACAAGACATATTCTTACATTTAAAGAAGAAAATCATTAAAGATAAATCGTGTTGAAATTTAATTGGTTGGTGACTAAAATGTCAACTCAAAAAGGTAATGTTCTCAGGGTTTCCAATATCGGGTGTGTAAAATAGAAAATGTCAAACTCACAAGGTGATATTATCAGGGTTTCCAATATTGAGTGTATAAAATAGAAAATGCCAAACTCACAAGGTGATTTTTTCAGGGCTCATAATATCAGGTGTGTAAAATAGAAAGTTCATGTTAATAGAGAATGTGTCACGTTACTGAACAACTCAGTTTTCCTATGCACTATATGGGTACACTGTCCTAGTCATACTGGGTTAGAGGCAAGGACAGAATTGACTAATTGTAGGAAATACTGTTACTGTAGTGGAAAGAGATATTGCCGGTATAGTAAGGGGCAGGCATGAGTTTACTAAAGGGTAAATCTCAAGTGATCTCTCAACTGATCAACGAATTAGTTTGCTCCTCTTGTACCAAGAGCGGCACATAGGGCACACGTCTTGTTTCTCCATGCCTTGCGGTTCGCTGCAAGTTGTTGTAGTTATTTGGTGGTGTTAATACCCACTGTCATTTCCTCAGTCTTGATAGTTCTTCTTATTGTGTCTTGGGTCTTTTACGTTTTCGTTTTCATGCTGCCGACTATAGCAGAGATTGATTGGCAAGTATGTTCTTGTCTGATCAAGGTCTATATATTGCCGAGGTCTTCAAATAATAATAATTGATATATATTATTGTTTGGATATAGCTCTTATTGAATCATTTGTGACAAAGTATTTCCACTCTATGATCAGGATTTTTCGTAGACATTTACTTTCATAATTATCAAGTCTTTTTATAGCTTTAGTGGATTTCCAACTTTCTCATTCTAAGAAAATAATAGCAACATTAACATTAAAATATATCACAGAATAGTGACAATGTTTACCTTCTACGCATGTCCAAGAGAATATTAAAGAGGTTATGTGGTGGAATTTGCTGTGCGATCCCATATAAACTTAAAGCCACAAGAATACATGCTGAAATCGGATGTACCAGTCCAAAAAAAACATACATCGCAGAAACGCTGTTCACAACATGCCGTAATGTTATTTCGTTCTCCTCATTACATCTTGTTAATATGCAGGAGTTTGAGAAAGAACACAGAATAAGATAAAGAAGATTAAAAAGTGATGAAGACGACATCGGAAATGATGATTTGCATATACAAAGAGTTCGAGAAATTGTGATGACCAGATGTGAGGGAAGAAAGTGTGCCTTCTCTGGAAATCCGAAGATCTCATAATGAACAACTGCTTGGGACTCTTGAGTTAACATGCTCGTAGAAGGCTGCATGAAAGTATATCGGATCATTCATGGTAATGTTTCGAGTGCCATGATACTAGTCTTTAATCAAGAATCGTCATATTTCGAGCAATCATGCTCATTCAATGTTATATATTCCGACTTGTGGGAGCCCCGTTAGCGCACTGGCTTCGTATATGAGTGATCATCATTTCCCAGTTGAGGCGGAAATGTTTTTCAGATCGCAACGGTTCCCGGGTCGATCCAGCCTTAAATAGATACCGGATTAATTCGGGAAGTAAAGACTGCGAGGGAGAGGATATGGCTACCGCCCTCATTTGCAGAGCCTCTGAAATGTGAGATCGCTAACATCTCACACCCCTACGGCATTAATAAATGCTATGGGTTACTTTACTTTTTACTTTTTTATTCCGTCTCATATATCTCATCAGTAAGACAACACATACGTAGATTAATACATAACGTGTATGATAAATCATATTATATTTACCATCTATATAATGTGACTGTTTCTCTGAAAATAGATTAGCACACAAACTATGTGACTCTCTACATAATTTAAATGTTTCTCTGTCACTAGATTTGTACACAGACGATGGAACTGACTCTACTTCTTGCTGGGAGGCATGGTAATGGCAAGAGTTCAACATTCAATTCTATTCATCATGACAACATATTGAATCTAGGAGCAGGCAGTGCATCTGGCGAAGACAACATCAAGTCAAGAATATCAGAAGATGGTAAACATGTCAATGTAATTGATGGGCTAGGGATCGGAGACAAGAGCAATCCAACCGATGTAGAACTGGCATTAAAGTTTTCCAGAGAAGTTCTGGAACGTTGGCCTGATGGTATAAATGCATTGATACTCGTCCTCTGCTACGGAGCCAGATTTACAAATCAAGAGAAAGAGACAGTATCATTGATCAAAGATATTTTTGGCAAAAATATCATCCACGATTATGGTATCATTTTGATTACATGCGGAGACGTGTTCGATATAGATAAACTGGAGAATAATTTGTCATTTGAACAGTGGTGTCATGATCAGAGCGGAGATTTCAAGAACTTGCTTAATGAATGTGGTCACAGATGTGTACTGTTTAACAACAAGACAACAGAATGGTTTGTTCGTAATAACCAGCGAACAATTCTGTTAGCAAAAGTTGAAGATATACAGCGCAGGAAAGGCCCATACACTTTGACTGCATACGAAGATGCTGCTTCTGGTAGAAAAAGCTTAAAGGTTTTAGGTAAATTGCCATTGCTGAAGGAAATGACCGACCGAGTTATAGAACAGATTAATGATAGCTTAAGTAAGCTTGATATTGAAGGCAAACCAGAGTTGTCCTTTTACGAAATCACCAAACTTCAAACGGAGCTTGATAAACATAAACATTATCTTGACAATGAGACACAAGGTACAGACTTGAAACTCTTCCAGGCTGAAATTGGACTTTTAGATACTAGACTGCAGACTAAACTGAAAACTGCTTCCACTGTAAGAGCCATCTTATGGCAACGTGGACATCGTGTATACCCACTACCAGGTGAAAACACTTCTTTTTTAACCGACAATAACTCCAACGGTAGAGGAAATGGATGCTGGCATCCCCTGATAGAAACATGTATAGTCTTTTTTTCAAGAATATCATATTTGTTCAGATGTTGCCGCTTTTTCAAGACTAAATAGAGGGTATAGGGTGACACAATATTTTGTATACCAATTGAATTATTTCAATTTGGCATTTTAAAATGTGTTGGAAAAACAATGATAAAAATAATGCAGTTTTGTCATACTTCTATTGTATTCTCCTCGGATATGTTACAATCACCGTTCAAGACGGCTGACTTTTGAATATCACATTAAGAAGGAATTCGAATGTTTTCGACCATGTGAAGAGACACCATGGCATAGAATGTTGTTGGAAGGGGGTTCGAGACGGTAGTAGAAACAGAGACCGACCACGGCGTCGTTCTATCGATCTATTCATTAAACCCTTTATTGCCTTCCAGTGCCAGGAGTAGAAGAGATATCTGGAGATGGTCCACGTGTGTACTGAACATATTGTGAAATGTGTCGCCTCCTTTATTTCGGTGGTCCATTGTTTTCGAGGATGACCTCTAGGTCTACCTTCACTGTATCTGTGTAGCATAGCCTTTGTTGGAGAAGCGATATTCAGGAATGCATGTACATATCGCTGGAGGAAGCGTGACAACTTGTCAGAGACCGCGAGGATTTCAGGAGATTCATAAGAAAGAAGTCCTGGAAAGAATACTTCACATGCCAACACGGATATGCACGAAAAGAATAACCATACTGGCGGATACGAACAATCTCAATGTTTTCTTGTTGTCGTGATATTTGTAATATCATATTTATTAGATCATAGAAGATCCGACTAAACTCTTCATAAACTGTTTATCCTGATTAAATAAAACAGTAGCAAAGAGAAGCGCTGCTTTAGAAATGAGATGATACAAGAGAATTGTACATGGAACGCTAAAATGACAAATCAAGAAGTATTAAGATCAATAAACGCCGAAGAGGGATGGTTCCATAACAATTTCTTAACAAGAAAGCGGTGTTTTTTTGGGGTCATAGAAATAGTTAAGGAAAGATTTTACGGCAACAAGGGAAGAGGGCGCCAGGACGACCAATTAGCTCTGATATATCAGATTGCTTAAACATATCTATTGCTGCAGTAGCTGAACTCTGCCAGTCACGGAGTGATCAGATAATCCATAAGGAATACTGCGTACTGAAAAGAATATGTCACATGATGATGATGATTCTCTTATGAAATAATCCATGTAAACGTATACATATATTTAGTTTATAATGTAGACGAAACATTTGCCTACAGAATGTATTTTAAATCAAGAAAACACATTCAAGTATAAGATGTTAATTAATAAACATTGGTTGGCATAGATCGGACGTCTTGTGAGTGGTGGTTGACAGAGATCGGATGTCTTGTGAGTGGTGGTTGACATAGATCGGACGTCTTGTGATTGGTGGTTGGCATAGACCGGACGTCTTGTGAGTGGTGTTGGCATAGATCGGATGTCCTGCAAGTAGTGGTTGACATATTTCGGGCATCTTTCTAGTGGTGATTGGCATATATCGGATGTCTTGTGATTGGTAGTTGATATAGATCTGATGATTTGCGAAAAATATTCTTATCTTTGCTTCTTATGAAATAATGTTCCGTCAGTATCATCAGTGGCTCAGTTAGGATGGCAAGTGCGAGCCTTGCCTGGGAAAACGGGCTTTGGTTTCACAAAAATTAACTCCAAGATCCGTCTATAGCTAAAGGGGATGGATAATGGTGGCGTGGAAAGTCAGAATATTAATACTAAGAAGCCAGTACATTTATTGAAAAACATTGAAGTGAACACAAACAACTGACATTTGAGAAAATATGCAATTCTTTCGCTGTGAACACAAGCAACTGACATTTGTTTGTTTGTTTGTTTTGCATTCGCTCCATTGTAACCATCACGGGTGTCCGTGCGATTTCCGCCGGGAGCGTGATTACGTTGTGCCACCATTATGCGCCTTGTAGGCCTAGCACATCCGATTTTGGAATGCCTTGACAATTCGGGTGGGCTACCCTTAGCCTGTGACAGCCTCTATATCTGTATATCTGTCTCCAGGCACGCGTAGTGGCGACTCTTCGCCCAGACGATTTTTGCTCTCGTCTGACTCGTACGAGGTGTTCCACTGTCAATGAACTTGCCTCGTGTAATTGGACGTGCTGTGCCTGTGCCCATTGGGTACTGAATCGTTTCTCATCCGTGAGCCTGGTTCCTTAAGGGGAAGAACTCAACAGAGGAGTTGGGCCCTGGCTCTTTCGCCCTCTTAGCCGAGGTGTCATTCACCGACATCGTGTACCCCTTGTCCAAGTTCGAGTCTCACACCACGCGTTTGAGAGCAGGGCGTTCTCGAGCTGATCGTAATTGTCCCAATAGCGCCTGAGCCCATCATGTAATGAACGCTTTCTCTCTTCAAGTGTATTTCCGGTGTAGGAAAACCTGGTAGTAGAGTTGGGCCAGAGCTATTTCGTTGTCCCTTTTGTGCCTGAGCCCATCGGGTACGGAACCCTTTCTCTTTGCAAGTGTACTTCCGTTATAGGAAACCTTGACAGTAGAGTTGGGCCAGGACTACCATCGTTGTCCCTTTCTTGCCTAAGCCCATCGGGTACAGAACCCTTTCACTTCGAGAGCATATTTCCGGTTTAGGACGGCTCGACATAAGACTTGGGTTAGGTCTTCTTGCTTTACCATGCGCCAATGGATGGGTCTGGGTCTCTGCCTGTAAGGAACACAGGTAACTAGAAGCTCGTCTCGAGCTGACGGAGCTTGTAGTTCCCCTTTGCTAGGGACTTTTAACTTTCTATTTGCAGTTCGCGCTGCCCTCTAGCGCTGTTCTGCCCCTTAATTGTTTCATTGTACTCGGTATGAAATCTATTTGTCTCTCGCCATGCATCTACCTTTACGTGCATTTTACATTGGTTGCCCCTCCAATGTTCGGACTGGACTGACTAGCTTCACTGTATGTCGACAGTGTCGCTATATGTGGTGATGCTGGTGGTGTCGGAGATATTGTCTGTCTCTTGTGCAGTCAAATCTCTTTCCATCTGGTACCTCCACATTCTCGGACACGATCCCCAAATGATTTGGCCAGAATCAGCTCGAGCTGCTGTATTTCTGTTTCCAGGGTGCACCGCGTGGAGGTACATTTGGGATCTTGGTTATCTGCTAACCCTGGGTCCGCCTAGAGCAATGCGTTCCCTTTGCACCCCACTGACATTTGTATAAACACGAAATTCTTTCGCTGTCAACACAAACAACTAACATTTGAATAAACATGAAATTCTGTCGCTGTGAACAGAAACAACTGTCTTTTGAATAACATGAAATTCTTTCGCTGTGAACACAACAACTGACGTTTGATGAAACATGAAATTATTTCACTTGATAGCAGTGTGACAAGAAATTAGCAGGTTCTTCCGGACTGTACGGACTCTACGCCAGCAATGTGTATGCATTATACTATTGTATTTACTGTTTTTTCTTGCAAATAAAGCAACATAACCTTTAAATTTTGACACATTTAATTTGTATTAAAACTATGTATACATAAACGCATATCAGCGTCCTTCAATATGCAGAGTTCCCTGCTTAATAATGTCCTCACTGCCACTATATAGGCATCCCCGATCTACGTAAGATGGCATGTAAGACGTCCCAGGAGTTCTTGTCAATATTCATCAATATTGTGCGTCTATCGACGTAATAAGTGTGCTCTTTTCTTCCTCCTAAAACCTTTAACCTTTACTTCTAGAACCTTTCCATCGCCTATAACGTTTTCTCTTCTAGAACGTTTCTACCTCCTAGAACGTTTTCTCCTCCTAGAACTTTTCCAGGTCCTATAACGTTTTCACCTCCTAGATTTCTTTCCACCTCCTATAACGTTTTCTCCTCCTATAACGTTTTCTCCTCCTAGTACTTTTCCATCTCCTTCACGTTTTCTCCTCCAAAAACGTAGCCACCTCTTAGAACGTTTTCTTTTCCTAGTACTTTTCCATGTCCTCGAATGATTTCTCCTCCAAGAACTTTACGATCTCCTAGAAATGTTCCACCTGCTAAAACGTTGCCCACCTCCTACAACTGTTCCTCCTCCTAAAACGTTTTCCACCTCCTAGAAGATTCTCTCCATAAGTTCGTAAAATGTATTATATAGCGCAAAAGATCAAGAAATTATTTTTGACTGCTGTTACTTTTCAAGACAATATAAATATTTCAGTTGGTTTTTAGTGATTTCTCAATGGCCCACATTCACAGTTACCTGCAGCGACAACTGAACTTGGTAGCATGGCAGCCCGTGAAGTTTTATGTACATCTCCTCTACTAAGATGACCTTCACCTCCATGACAAATTGGTTAATTCATTGCCTCGTTATGTCACTTTAGATGAGGAGAAAGTTAATGTATTAATTATATGTCATTGGAGTTCTCTTGACACTTCGTGATAACAGGTAATAGTTCGAAGAATGTATTACAAATATGTTCAGGCTGGCTTTTGTTTAAAAACAGTGGCAAAGAAAATTGCCGACTTCCAATTGAGATGCTATAGAAAAATGTTGTACATACCATAGACAGCAAAAAAAGACAAAGAAGTATTACAATCATTAAACGTCAAAGAGGTCTAGCACATAAATAATATCATAACAAGAAAGCTGAAATTGTTTTGGTCACATAAGATACGTAACAATATGGAAAGACTAATAGCAGAAGGCAGAGTAAACGGCAGCGGAGAAAGTGGTCACCCAAGACGACATTTAACAGATGCTATATCTAACTGTTTAAACATGTCACTGCAGGAGGCAGGTCAACTCGCCCAAGATTGCTAGGTGTTCAGAAGGTCTATACAGAAGACTACGTTCTGGAAAGAATATGTAACCCGATAGTGATGATTGCCTCGTTTCAAATGTCCAATATATGTCTTGCGTATTTTGATTGTTTTGATTAACCAATCGTCATCAATTTGTGCATCTTTACTGACCTCTACATTTGACCCTCTCTATATTATGAAGTTCTTATATTACTTCTACTCATTTCATTTCCAATATTGTCATTTAGAATTGAAAGCTCCAGAAATAGCAGAGATATTTGAGGAAATAGTAGGAGGGAAATTCGCAGTAATTTTCCACAGTAATAAAAAAACCCAAATACTAAGCTTTGCAAACGAAGATGTTACCTCTCTCACGGAATTCATGAAATATATTTTATTAGAATCAGCAACAGAAGCATTAGGGACAAGAAAAAGAACACTCAAACCTTGGGTAGCAGATGACATCCTGACATTGTGCGTCGAACAAAAAGGAATGATAAAGATTAAGAAAGAGCCCCCTGAAATGGCTGGGCATTATAGCAAAATAACAAAATATCAGAGGGAAAATGAAACAAGCACACGATTTGTAGCTGGAATAACAATGAGAAACCATCAATTCATGATTTAGACACGGAAACAGTAATGTATAATACGACACTGTAAGAAAGCATACAAGACCACCAGGTAAGAACAATTCCATCTACAATAGAAAACAAACACGGATAGATACTAAATGAAATAACAGATATAGTCAAAAGATGGATAGAGTATTGGCAAAGAGCTGTATAACTGCAAGTGTAACCCTGAGTACACTGTGCTGAGAATTATGAACTAAGCAACAGAGAAACATGATATGCCGAAATTCTAGTAGATGAAATTAAAGAGGTCATATGAACATTGAAAGGAGGTAAGTCATCTGGTGTAGAAACCATTCCAGCAGAGCTCTTGAAATACGAGGGAATTATCTTGGTAAATGCTATAACAAAAATTTGCACAAAATATATGCAGCACAAAAGAATGGTCAGCTAAATGGACATAATCACTAATAATAACCATTACCAAAGAAGGGAAACTTGAAAGTTTGCAAGAATTACAGAACCATTAGCCTTATAATACAACCAAGTAAAGTAATGCTCAAAATGACTCATGAAAATAAGAAAGCACAAGTCTGAAGAAGTAATTGCAGAAGAACAAGCTGGCTTCAGAGAAAAGAGAAGGACTTTTGATTAATCCTAGCTGGGATCCATGCGGCACAAGAAGAAGTAAACTTTGTGACCTTCTTCGGCACGCTTGATCGTCTTCACCTTCTTCTCCAATTCCACTCACCACTGGGACATGCTAATCAAAGCCACTGGAACGAGTAGCAAACACGCTGGTGCCCGAGAGGGAAAGCGGTCACAATGGTTAAAAGCCACTTTGTGAAGATTCTGGAAATACGAACTATTAACTGAGAAAATCGAAAATTCGGATAAGAGATAGGTGGCTGAGAGTTTGCTGGTGGCGATGCAGCCATTCACGTTCTTGACGTATCTAGGGTTCTGGGCTCCAGTGTTAACGGAAATAAACGACGTGCAGGCATATATGCAGAAGAAGGGCTTGAGAGTTCGGGATTGTGCAGCAAAATAAAAGCTTTGAGCGAATTCCTCACAACTTCCAGTAAAATAGTAGCAGATGCGAGTTTGAGCTATGCATGCGGTTGCGTCTGTGGGTATCACCACTGGCTCACTAGACAAACCAACCATGTAACAGAAAACCTTATTAGATGACATGCCTTTATATTGGGGTTATTTTCTTATAGAAGCTTCATGGCATGTCATCTATACAATCCTGTAGTCGTAACCTTCGATAACAGTTACCATGCTGTTCCGACTGGCCGACGTTGTGCTTGAACTAGTTACGGGCACGGCGTGGGTGAGCGGAACCACAAAGAAATCTGTCGCAGCGGCAGATTTGTGCCCTGATGTCGATGGCGGTTTCGACGGCATTCGACTCGAAAAACCATCGAGTCGAATGTCTGCTGGAACAGAGGGCGGATCACTTAGGGGAATGCTCCACGTGCTGTGAGTCCAGTTATTAATCAAGAATCAAGTATGAGTTATGCGCAGTTAGTGTGTTCTGAACTTTGAATCCATACAGAGCAACAACTGCGAATACGTCGTGAAATGAAGTTTCCCCGAGAAGAAGCCGCCGATGCTGGGTTAAGCTACAGAAATTAACTCCGGTTGGAAATATGCGTTTCCATGGACAGAGTGAATCCGGAGATTTCATCAAGATTTGAACAACTACATGAGGTTGCTGACAAGATTGGCTTTGTTTCTTCAAAGCAACTGTTAAACCATCGAATCGACATTGATCTTCACAACACTCCTGGTGATAATATCGACAAGGATGAATTTTTACTCGAGAGAAAACCACTAATGAATTTTGTTGCAGCATCTTCGGTCTTGAACTTGAAGAACCAAGGGCCTTTGGAATTACTTGCCTTCATTCAGAAACATCATTGTTTTTTTTCAGTACCCAGCATTGTCATCTTACTGCATGTGCTCCTAACTCTCGGAGTTAGTATATCTAGCTGTGAACGATGTTTATCCAATTCAAATTAATAAAAAACTATATTAGATCAACCATGAGCAACTTGAGATTGAACAACCTCGCAATTATGTCAATCGAACATGAGATGGTCAATGATGTGAGATTTGACAGTCATTAACGAATTCGCTAGTAAAAAGCTCGTAATTTGAAATTAAAATTTTAAAATGAATTTATATCTTTTTTAAATGTGGATAAAATCGATAATGATAAATATTTCAAATTTTACTAGCATATACTGACCATTTTTCACAGACATAAAGAAGGGAAGACACGCATCTACTACGTCTGTTGGCGAAGCGATAGATCGGGCAGGCATCTCGAATTCCCTACGGGTATACGCACGAACAAATGACTGTATAAGTGTCGATAACTAGTTCCATTACAAGAATAATGGAGCTTGGTTTGAAATGTGGTGTCGCTAGAAAGCAGCGGTTTCATGGGCGAGAAAGAACGGCGTACTGGGATCATCAGTCAACGTGTAGTGGCGGATACACTTTAGGAGAAATATGTGCACTAATGAACTTGACCGGAGTGAAATGACGATGATCCAAAGACTAATTAATTAACTACCTACGTGATGATACTATAGCTATCTGAAACACTATGAGTTTGGTGGTAGTTATTCCTCTTCAGTCCCATACACTGTTTCGCAGACTTTCAAATGTGGCACTATCCAACGTTATTCTATTGGTTACCTCAGTGTGGATGTTTACGGCGTGTGAAAGAGTTCTACCCAGGTAGGTGAAATTATTGACTGCTCCATCTATATTTTAACATTATATGGGGATTTAATAAATTGCCTGACAAAAAGATATGAGATGGAAAGAATATGTAAGGAAATGTATGAGGATACCCACAGAAGAACAGACAATAACACCTACAATAGCAGTGAAATATAACCAGAACCCACTTTAGATCAGATGAAGTTAGATGGCCCATTAAAACCCTGAAAAGAGGGAAATCTCCAGATGTGATAATGTAACTGCTGAAATGATCCAGGAAGGAGGAGAAACCACCATAACGATCTATCATAAACTTTGTACCAAGATCTGGAATAGTGAAGTTTGGCCCAAAGAATGGACCCAATCAGTCCGCATACGACTACCGAGAAAAGGGAATCTAAAACTATGCACCAACAACAGAACTATTGCACTGATCCGTCACGCCAGAAAATACTACTTAAACTAGAAGAAGCACAGTTAATTGATACACGGGAAGGTTTAATGTCGATAACTGCAAATTCGTTTTTGTCTATATCAAAACATTATATTTTGTACAATATCAACGAAGTTGGAATATTATGAATGATATGGATACCCGCCACGCCTAATCCACCTCATCAAAACATTGTATTAAGACCAGCAATCAGCCATGAGAGTAGATAGTGAAACATCTGATTGGTTCAGCGTGGGAAAAGAAGTCAGACAAGAACGTTTAATATCACTACATCTCTTTGATATTTATACAGAGAACATAATAAGGAATGTAAGAAATTACCAGTGTCCATATATGGATGTTAATCCTGGACAATCTCCAACAAAGTGAAAAATAATATAGACTTATACAAGAATATTCATGAAGGAAGCATGAGAATAAATGAAAATAATTCCTATAGCTGGAGGGAATTGTACCAGGTCCGTTCTAGCGGCACCAAATCGCCTTGCAGCCCAAGTAAACACGTGTTCCGTATTTTACCAAACACATCCTCCCTAAATGATGTGACCTTGTCAAGACGACTTTATCTTAGATGATCTAGAAAAATCTAAGATTGAAAGCAAATACACCATGTCGACCAGGTCTGACTTTGTTGGCTATGTCACATCATTAGTATACCAGTCAAACAAAATATAGAAAAAACAAACAGTTAGAACACCAGCCAATGAGGTACTTATGAAAACTAAGTCTGTACGCATACATAAAACGTTGATAAAGGCACAGACTCCCTTGGCAGGACACGTGGTCCTCATGAATGATCATCGTCTACCAAGGAAGTTGTTATTTGGAGAACTCCAAATTGGCTCACGCAAAAGCAGGGGGACAGAACAAGTTTTTCAAAGAATTCTTAAGACATTACATCCTCATTTCAAAATAGACACAAAGTCATGAAAGTATCTCGCCCGTGTGTTATCGGGGCTCGAGAGGGGAGCAAAGAATAGCAACACTGTTTATCTTCAATGCATGTTGTAAAAGACGACTAAGGAGGTTATGGGATAAAGTTGGTTGTCCCATCCTATATAAGGTCAGTGACCCAAAGCCATGCTGAAGTCGAAAGTGTCAGGCCGAAAGGCGCAGATATCGCAGCTATGACACAACGCATTCCGTTCTCCGGACTACATCATGCTAATCTTCAGGAGTTTAAGAACGAACGCAGAAAAAGAAGACGAAGATGGAAGAATCTTGCACACAACAGATCCTACTGGCGTCACAAAATTAAGAGTAGTGCAGCAACTGCAGAAAACATAAGAAACAATGATGCAAAAATAAACGCGCTAGAAGATAGGCAAGAGCTGCTCTATAATCCACATACCCCTCCAAGACATGCCCATAGTGTGGTAGATAATTCCAAACATGTATAAGACCCACAGTCGAACACACCGCAGGCATCATCATCATCATTCACTTTGAGCTAAATGTCTATTGATGACTTCGACGGACAAACAACATACCAGACGAACTTTCATATCGTTCAACGATATTGGTAAGCCTTTACAGTGAACTGTGTCCAGATTAAGTGTTCAAGTTAGATGCAAGAAGAAACGGTTCACTGACTACTTGAATACATCTCTCGAGCACTGCAGGATTGACTAAAGCTCTATGAAACCACATATATTCACCGTCCATCCTGGAACAGTAGAACACAGCGAGTATTAAACGTTTGGAACGGAATATAACATTGCAGGCTGTTCAAAAGATAAACTAAATAAGAGATCAAATAGTTTTTCTCTCATCTCAAAACTTACTACATCCCTGATCACTTTGCAACAGGTCTTTCAGAGGCCTAATCCCTGATCACTTTGCAACATGTCTTTCAGAGGCCTAATCCCTGATCACTTTGCAACAGGTCTTTCAGAGGCCTAATCCCTGATCACTTTGCAACAGGTCTTTCAGAGGCCTAATCCCTGATCACTTTGCAACATGTCTTTCAGAGGCCTATCCCTGATCACTTTGCAACAGGTCTTTCAGAGGCCTAATCCCTGATCACTTTGCAACAGGTGTTCCAGGCTCGGATTGGACACATTACTCATCTAATGATTCGCAATCAAACAAAATTTGGCCATTCATAATCATCATTTCCAATTCGTAACATCATCATCACCAAAATTAACACTATGATTTACGGAAAGTGCATACATTTATTTATTCATATTTCATATTTCATATTTCATATTTCATATTTCATATTTCACTTTAAAAGTCATAAGAAATATTTGGTTCATATGTTAAAGTTCAAACATATCAAAATGTGTATGCATCAGCAGATCTAAAAGAATGGAGTGATGCAGGTTTAACGCTTGTGTTTCATTAAAAAAACTACCGGAACCGATGCACGTTACCTGATGTAGGCATAACATGGTACAGTCAAATTTATGTGTATATAAAGTAAACATGTCTGAAAAGACGGATGTTTTATTATCTCCATGATTTTTGTTGGTCGGACTTGGCTACTTTTGACAAGCAATTCCAAGTATATAATTAATTAGACACGAAAATAACGAAAATAATCAAAAACGTAACAAATGAAGTCTTGAATTGTTTCTTATTTTCCTTCTTCTTCTGCGTTTATTCTCTAACTCCTACAGATTAGTAGGATGTAGATCGAAGAACAGAAAACGATGTGTCATGACTTACATCATTGCTGCGATATATGCACCTTTCGGCCTGATACATACGACTTAAGCATGGCTTTTGGTCACTGGCCCTATATGGAATCGGGAAGCGAACTCCATCCAATAACCTCCTTAGTTATCTCTTACGACATTCATTGACGGTATTCAGTGCTGTTATTATTTGTTCATCTCTCGTGCCTCGAAAACATAACAGTGGACGTCTTGTTTACTTTCTATACAGATGTATTTACCGCCGACGGTCTCGTCATGTGTCAGCTGCTGAGCTAGTTTTCCCAACTTTATATCTTTCAAGAGAAATGTTTTTTTCTAGAAAAAGTTGCATGAGTTCTGAATTAGGTCGCCACACACTCAATAAATATGTGTGCAACTGCAACTAGTTGAACAGAATACGTATTTTCCTCTAGTAAATTGTACAGTTACAGTAAGTAGTAACTTATTTACATTAATAGTTGCCATAGTTATAACTACTGATACTACTACTACTACTACTACTACTATTACTGGCGCTGATACTAATATTAACTACTGTTATCATCACTTGTGATGATATTACTACTACTACTACTACTACTACTACTATTACTACTACTACTAATCTAATATACTCGTGTTGCTGATTTGAAAAATACTAGTAATTCTACTGCTACCATTATTCTCACTAAAAAAAATGACAAATAACTTTCCATTTTTCGTATTCAATTTTGATTTCTCTTGAGATTTTTTAGTTCCACTTTGTCATGAGATTGTTGAAAACCTTGTCCTGGAAAATCGGGACGGGTGTTTACTTAGAAATTGGCATCATTTTCTAGATCTTAAAGTCATACTATACTGACTTTGGGAAAGGGCAGTTGAACACCCAAATCCTCCCTCTGATATACATATTTATTACACATGAAAATAGACATGTTTTCATTCGTGAACACATTTTCTTTCGTAACTTTCGTGAATATTGTCGTGTTGTCGGTGCTCTCTATTTATATACTTGGAGTTGCATGTCAAAAAAAAGTGAAAGTCAACCAAAGAAATGCTCGGAAATAATCAATCACCATTTCAGGTCATATTGACTGTCTTTTACACAGGTCTTTACTGATGTCGATCATGATAAATGGGTCTACGAAACAGACGACATTAATCGAAAAGATAGCGAAGGAAATCGTATTTATTTTCTGTGCAGATACAGTATAAGTGACCACAGTGATCTAAATATCACGTGCTCAGGCACTTCCGAGAGATTTTCTCAGTGCCCGGGCGACTTACACTGTTAAAAAATGAAAAAATATACTCACTACGCAAAACTAAAGTCCGATGTAAAGGCCTTTCGGTCGAAACGTCGATTTGTGTGTGTACCTATGTATGTTTCGTACTGTTAGCACAACTTTATTACCTTGTTTCAAGCTTTGCCTATTAAAAACCTTCCGGTCGAAACGTCGATTTGTGTGTGTGCCCATGTGTGTTTCGTACTATTAGCAAAACGTTATTACCTTGTTTCAAGTTTTACCTATTCAAAAAAATAAACGTAACTGTGCGGAGTTACTTTCATAAAAGATATTCACTGATTAGACATTATTCATCCCATCGACTGTGTTCACCTGGTCATTAACTTCTCGTGGTTACCTGAATTGTAATCACCTCCTGATTCGTGAGGTGATGAAAGAGGTCTAGGTCAAAACAACATTTTTGGCAATAACCCCTGACATGTTCATGACAATCAAGTGAAACGTAATAAACACAAAACTTCATGACCATATTATTGAATTCCTATAAGAGATGGATGTCGTCGAAAAAATTCAGTTGAAAATTCATTGCGCGTATGGCTCATCTCATTACAGAAAGCGATACATCAACGTTGGACGTTTACAGACTGCACAATCAAAAAGTATTGTGGTCAGACAATTAAAAGCACTGTTATTCGCTTTAAGAAGCGAGTTCAACAAATTAGCTCAGTGGCAGATCGTTCGCGCAGTGGAATACCCAGAATCACAACTCCTGAAGATCGCTTCGCGTCACCTCATTAATCGATTTGCATCTGCGACCTGCACAGTCACGGTCAACAAATAATTGTTTGAAAACAAAAGATGGTAAAATAATAATGGAAATAGAGAAAAGAATAGACATATGGTCAGAGTATAAACAATAACTGTTTGATGACAGCAGAATGTCAGAAACAAATATGTATGACCACTGTGTATTAAAACATCAGCCTTGATGAAATTAAAGCTGTTGGTGAACCGCGTAAAGAAGTGATAACGAAATTGCTGAAGGACATATACAGCAGTGGATATCTTTTGACATCTATCTTCACATCGCTACAAAAGCAACCTGTTGCCATAAATTGTAGAGGACATCGCACAATTAGTTTAATGTGCAATGTCAAATACATTTTTATGCAAACTGTAAAGAAAGAATAAGGAATAAAATCAAACCAGAAATTGAGGATGAACAATGTGGATAAATACAAGCAGAAACACACACAAAAAAACGCCGTATTCATTTTGAGAACATCAATGAAAGAATGACAGAAGTTAACAGAGATCTATATTGGTGCTTTATTGACTATACTAGCGTATTTGATAAAGAGAAACATGAAGACATAATTAGAATTGTGGAGAATTTAAGGTATTGTTGGTAAGATCTGAGAATAATAAGCGATAAATATTGGTAACAAAGAGCAGCCATAAGAATCGATAACCAAACATGCGCATTTCTACACATCATACAAGGGGTTAGACAAGGTTGTGTGGTGTCACGCCATCTGTTCAATTTATAAGCAAAATAAAGTTAACCATATTATTTATTAATGCCGTAGGAGTATAACATTTTAGCGATCTCACATTTTAGTTTCTCTCTATATGAGGGCGGTAGCCATATCCTCTCCTTCGCAGTCTTTACTTCCCGGATTAATCCGTTACCCATTTAAGGCTGGGTCGACCCGGGAGCCATTACAATCTGAAAAACATTTCCGGGTCAACTGGGGAATGAACCAACATGACCGGAAAAAGATATGTCGCGAGTATCACTTGGAAGTAATACTATAATGAAGATGCGATACGCTGATGATCAGTGTAGGATTTACCTATACGCTAAACAAGCTATAGCTTAGGGCCCACACTGTATTGGGGGCCACAAACAATTGTTATTGCACTATATATATATATTCTTAATCATAAAAGATATCTCATATACCTTAGAGCCCTATTAAGTCTAAATCCGGCCCTGCTGATGATACAGTTTTGATAGCTGAAAATGAAAAATAGTTATAAGAAATGATAAATATCATTGCACAAGAAAGTCAAAACAAAAGGCATAATCTGAATAGTAGAAAAACTGTAGTAATGGTAATATCAAAGTTTCTCTGTCACTAGCTTTGCATACAGACGATGTATCCCTCTATATAATTTAACTGTTTCTCTGTCACTAGATTTGTACACTAGATTACAGACGATGTAATCCTCTATATGATTTAACGGTTTAACTGTCACTAGATGTGTACGCAGATGAGGTAACCCTCTATATAATTTAATTGTTTTCTGTTACTAGATTTGTACGCAGATGAGGTAACCCTCTATATAATTTAACTGTTTCTATGTCACCAGATTTGTACACAGGCGATGTAATCCACTATATAATTAAGTGTTTTTCTTTTGCTAGATTTGTATACAGAAGATTGTTACAATCCATATAATATAATTATTTTTCTTCCTCTAGATTTGTACACAGACGATGTAACCCTTTATATAATTTATCAATTTCTATTTCACTAGATTTGTACACAGACGATGTAACCCTTTATATAATTTATCAATTTCTATTTCACTAGATTTGTACACAAACGATATAATTTAACGGTTTAAGTTTCACTAGATGTGTACATAGATGATGTAACCCTCTATATCATTTAAATGTTTCTATGTCACTAGATTAGCACACAGGCGATGTAAACTTCTATATAATTCAACTATTTCTCTGTCAGTAGACTTGGACACAGACGATGGCAGTGACTCTACTTCTTGCTGGGAGGCATGGTAATGGCAAGAGTTCAACATTCAATTCTATTCATCGTGACAACATATTGAATCTAAGAGTAGGCAGTGCATCTGGCGGAGACAAACTCCAGTCAAGAATATCAGAAATCGATGGTAAACATGTCAATGTAATTGATGGGCTAGGGATCGGAGACAAGAGTAATCCAACAGATGTGGAACTGGCATTAAAGTATTCCAGAGAAGTTCTGGAGCGTTGGCCTGATGGTATAAATGCATTGATACTTGTTTTTCGCTACGGAGCCAGATTTACAAATCAAGAGAAAGAGACAGTATCATTGATAAAAGATATTTTTGGCAAAAATATCATCCACGATTATGGTATCATTTTGATGACATACGGAGACGTGTTCGAGATAGATACACTGGAGAATAATTTGTCATTTGAACAGTGGTGTCATGATCAGAGCGGCGATTTCAAGAACTTGCTCGATGAATGTGGTCACAGATGTATACTGTTTAACAACAAGACAACAGAATGGTTTGTTCGTAATAACCAGCGAACTATACTGTTAGCAAAAGTTGAAGATATACAGCGCAGAAAAGAACCATACACTTTGATTGAATATGAAGATGCTGCTTCTGGTAGAAAATGTTTAAAGGTTTTAGGTGAATTGCCACTGCTGAAGGAAATGACCGACCGAGTTATAGAACAGATTAATGATAGCTTAAGTAAGCTTGATATTGAAGGCAAACCAGAGTTGTCCTTTCAAGAAATCACCAAACTTCAAACGGAGCTTGATAAACATAAACATTATCTTGACAATGAGACACAAGGTACAGACTTGAAAAACTTCCAGGTTGAAATTGAACTTGTAGATACTAGACTGCAGACTAAACTGAAAACTGCTTCCACTGTAAGAGCCCTCTTAAGGCAACGTGAACATCGTGTCTCTACATCACCAGGTGAAGACTGTTCTATTTTAACCGACAATTACTCTAACAGTAGAGGAAATGGATTCTGGAATTACCTGATACACGGATGGACTGTCTTTTGTTCAACCATATCATATGTGTACAGAGGTTTCATATGGTTCTTTCACGACTAAATTGACGGTATGGGATGACACAACAATTTGAATACCTATTAAATTGTTTCAATTTAAAATATGAAACTTTATTCGAAAAACAATGATAAAAACGTATGCAGTTTTGTCTATCAGGTCATACATATATCATATATCTATTATGTTATCCAAGGATATGTTAAAATCAACGTTCGAGACGGCTGGCTTTTGAATCTCATATTTATAAGGAACTTGAATGTTTTCGACAATGTGAAGAGACAATATGGCATAGAAAGATTGTTAGAAGGGGAGATCGAGACGGTAGTAGAAGCAGAGACCCACCAAGACGTCGTTCTATCTATCTATTCGTTAAACCCTTTATTACCTTTCAGCGTTAGGAGTAGAAGAGTTCTCTGGAGATGGTCCACGTGTGTACTGAACATATTGTGAAATTTGTCGCCTCCTTTATTTCGGTGGTCCATCGTTTTCGAGGATGGCCTCTAGGTCTACCTTCACTGTATCTGTGTAGCATACCCGTCGTTGGAGAAGCGATATTCAGGAATGCATACACATGTCGCTGGAGGAAGTGTGAGAACTTGTCAGGGACCGCGAGAATTTCAGGAGATGCATAAGAATGAAGTCCTGGAAAGAATACTTCACATGCCAACAAGGATATGCATGAAAATAATAACCATACAGGCGGATACGAACAATCTCAATGTTTTCTGTTTGTGGTAGTATATTTATAATATTATATTCATTAGATCATTAAATACTTGATTATTATCATAAACTGTTTATGTTGATTAAATAAAACAGTAGCAAAGAGAAATATCGCTGCTTTCACAATGAGATACTACAGAAGAATGGTACTTATACCATGGACAACTAAAAGACAAATAAGAAAATGTTAATATCAAGAAACTTCAAAGAGGGCCTGCTCCTTAACAACATCTTAACAAGAAAGCGGTGTTCTTTTTTGGTCATATATAGAGAAATGTAAAGATTTTATGTGCAACAGGGGAAGAGAGCGCCCAAGACGACCAGTTTGCTGTGATATATCAGATTGCTTGAACATATCTCTTGCTGCAGTAGGTCAACTCTCCCAGAGTTGCAGGGAGTTCTGGAAAGAATATGTCTCATGATGATGATGATGATGCTGTTATCATGAAATATTTAATGTAAAGTTAGACATAATTTAGTTTAGAATGTAGACATAACACTTGAAACCTGAATGTGTTTTTAAAATTGAAAACACATTTAGCTCTAATGTGTTAAATGACTAAACATTGGTTGATATAGATAGGATGTCTTGCGAGTGGTTGCTGTCATAGATCAGCGTATAGGAGAATCGTGGTTGTCATAGTTCAGATGGTTGGAAAATCGTGCTTAAAAATATTCTGATCTCTACTTCCTATGAAATAATAAAGTAATTGCTGTGTGCGTAAAGAATTTCATATTTGTGCAGCGACATGCGAGAGTCCGGGGTAATGAGATAGTAGATAGGTTGGTCGCACGCTGCTACTACGGACGTTGGAGGAGTGATAGATCGAGCAGACATTTTGAACGCCCTAAGGGAAAACACACGAGAAAATGACTGTATAAATGACGATGACTCTAGTTCCATGACTAGAATAAAGGAATATAGATTGAAATGTGGTGTCGCTAGAAAGGAGCGGTTTCGTGGGCAAGAAAGAATGATGGTCAATCAGCGGGGTACTGGACCGTCAGTCAACGTGTAATGGCGGCTACACTCAAGAAGAGATGTGAGCACCTATGGACTTGTCCGGAGTACAGTGATGATGATCCAACGACTAACTAAATAATAAATTAGCGGCTGTAGCATCAGTGGCGCAGCTAAGGTAGCAAGGGCGAGACTTACCAGAGACACCAGGCTGTGGTATCTCAAACATGCACTGCAAGACCAGTCTATAGATACAGAGGGAGTAGTGGGAGGGTGTCGTGAATCGGAGTATTAATAATAGAAATTCAGTAGATGTTAATGGAAAAAAATGTTGAAGTGAACATGAAGAACCAACGTTTGATTCAACATGAAAATTACTCACAATATGGCAGGGGGCAAGAAATTAACAGGTTCCCCCCGGACTATACGCCAGCTACGACAGTAATGTATAAGTATTATACTATTATAATTACTGTATTTCGTGTAAATAAAACAACATAATTTTCAAATTGTGACTTATTTCATTTGTATTACAAATATGTTTACGTGAACGAGTGTCAGTCTCTTTCTATAAGCAGAGTTCCTTGCTTAACGATGTCCTTACTGCCACTATATAGACATTCCTGTTCTACGTAAGTAGTCATGTAAACCGTCACA
The DNA here is from genome assembly GCA_034231615.1 of Meghimatium bilineatum. Lineage (NCBI taxonomy): Eukaryota > Metazoa > Mollusca > Gastropoda > Stylommatophora > Philomycidae > Meghimatium > Meghimatium bilineatum. Next base: position 56,182,471 of record CM067311.1, on the reverse strand, counting down.
GGAGATATTTTCAATATCCATTAATATTTTGCGTCTATCGACGTCTTAAGCGGCCTGTTTTCTTCCTTCTAAAACTTGCCCTGCTCCTAGAACGTTTCCATCTCCTAAAACGTTTCCATCTCCTAGACCGTTTTCTCCGCCAAGATCTTTGTCACTTCCTGTAACATTTTATCCTATTAGTATGTTTCCATCTCCTAGCATGTTATCTCCCCCAAAAACATTTCCACACTCAATAACGTTTTCTCCTCCTAGAACTGTTTCCTAGAAGTTTTCTACTTCCAAGAACATTTTTAGAAATTTTCTACCTCTTAAATTTTTCTCTACCTCCTAGAATTGTTCCTCCTCCTAAATTGTTCTCTACCTCCTAGAATGGCAGCCCGTAAAGTGTTATGTACATCCCCTCAACAGAGCGGTGCCTTTTCCTCCATGACTAATTGGTTAGCTCCTTGCCTAATTATGCCAGTTTGGATGTGGAAGCTAATGTATTATTTATATGTCATTGGATATTTCTTAGTAGTTAGTGATAACAGGTGATAGTTCGGGGAATGTATTTCAATTATGTTCAAATATGGCTGGGATTTATATAAAAACAATGGCAAAGACAATTGCAGCCTGTGAATTGAGATGCTATAGACACATGTTGTATATAACATAGACACCCCAGCTGATATAGACACATGGTGTATATACCATTGAAAGCCCATATGATATAGACACATGTTGTATACACCATAGACAACCCAGATGATATAGACACATGTTGTATATACCATAGACAGCCCAGATGCTATAGACACATGTTGTATATACCATAGACAGCCCAGAAGCTATAGACACATGTTGTATATACCATAGACAGCACAGATGATATATACACATGCTGTATATACCATACACAGCAAAAAATACGTATTGCAATCATTAAACGTCGAAGATCGCTTGCATCTAAATAACATCAGACCAAGAAAGCTGAACTTGTTTTGGTCATCTAAAGAGACATAACAACATGGAAAGCATAATAGCAGAAGGCAAAGTAAACGGCAGCAGAGGAATAGGCCGTTCAAGACGACGGTGGACACATGATTTGTCTGTTTAAAAATGTCGCTTGAGGATGCAGGTCAACTAGCACAAAATCACGAAGTTTTCGGAAGGTCCAAAGAAAGGACTACGTTCTGAAAAGAATATGTAACCCGATGGTGATGATTGCCTCGTTTCAAATGTCCAATATGTGTCTTGCGTATTTTGATTGTATTGATTAACCAATCGTCATCAATTTGTGTATCTTTACTGACATCTACATTTGACCCCCTCTATATTATGATATTCTTATATTACGTTGACTCATTTTATTTCCAGTGTTCATATTGTCATTTAGAATCCAAACATCCAGAAATAGCAGAGGCATCTCAGGCAAATGTTGGAGGAAAACGTAGCATTATTTTCCGCAGTAATAAAAAAAAAAAAACTAATGTTCCAAACCTTGCAAACGAAGATGTTAACTAACTCACATAAGTCATGAAATATGTTTTATTAGAATCAGCAGCAGAAACATTAAGGACAAGAAAATTAATACTAAAACTTTGGGTAAACGATGAGATCATGAAATTTTGCGGCGAACAAAGAGAAATGAAAAAGATTAACAAAGAGGCACCTGAAATGACAGGGCAATATAGAAGAATAAACAAAAATATAAGAAGGAACATGAAACAAGAAATGTGGCTAGAGGAACAATGTGAAACCATTAATTCAGGGTTAAACACAAGAACAGTAAGACACAAGATAGAAGACACACACGGAAAGATACTCAATGAAATAACAGATATAGTCAAAAGATAAAGTATTGGTACAGAGCTGTATAACTGCAAGAGGTATCCTGACTACACTATATAGAGAATTCTTAACTAAGCAACAGAGAAATATGAAATGCACAAATTCTAGTAGTTGAAATAAAAGACGCCACACGATCATTGACAGGAGGAAAGTAACCTGGTGTAGACATTCCATCAGAACTCTTGAAATACGGGGGAATTAATGTGGTAACTATTTTGACTAAAATCAGCCAGAATATATGGAATACAAAACAATGACCCACTGAGTGGACACAATCACTAATAATACCCATTCACGATAAAGACAATTAGAAAGTGTGCACGAATTACAGAACCATCATCCTTATAACGCACCCCAATAAAGCGATGCTCAGAATACTATTGAACAGAAGAAAGCATAAGTCTGAATAAATAATTGCAGAAAAACAAGCTCGTTTCAGAGCAAACAGAAACACTGTTTAACACATATTTAATATCCAAACATTAATATTGAAAAACATATTCAGCACCAACGTGATCTTTACCACAATGTCCTTGATTTTACAAAGTCCTTTGACCGAGTTTGGCATGATGGTCTGTGGCACATACTGAGACAATTTAATTTTGACACCACGAGTCTTTTTTTCGGTCAAGAAGGCGGTTGGATATCTTTCAGCCGTCCACTAGACCGGGTTGTAGTTTTCGGTGTTTCAGTGTATTTATGATATATATGTGATTTCTACATCTGAACACAGTGTATGCATTTTGAAACAACGCTGTGACAGATCTAACAAATCGACAGCGACGAAACACACTGCTCGTAGAACCTGAAGAGTGCTCAGGAGACGACCAAACATAAAACGATCAAATTTGGATTCATCACCTACTGATTAAAGAATAAAGCTGTAGATCTAATAGAAGAGATGGACAAATGATAGATCAAACTACTAGAATTAGCAGACACTAGAATAAAGCGCCATGGTAATAAAAAACTACACAAGGACTACACATTAATATACTGTTGTGTACACCAGAATGTGAAAGGAAAACATGGCGTAGCTTTCATCCATGTTCCAATAAATATGATTTACACGACCTTTATGAAACAAATGAAATGTCAATCTCATTATTACCGAGAAGTCAGCCGCGTACCCTACTACAATATTGTGTATGAGTTACTCTGGCGCTCTCTACTGTGTTGGATAGTTTGGTTATTACTTTGTTGTTTTCCGTTAACGTAGATTTCGAGTTTTATAGTTTAGTGCACACATAGAGATCGTATGAAGAAAGAATAATTAAATGAAAAAAAAGGTAAAACAAATAACATATTTTGAACATATTAAAGACCTTGTGTTGAAGAAAATAGACGTGAGAAAGAGAGTTATGCAATGCTATATAACCCCTATACTACTAACTTATGGGTGCGAGTCTTGGACAATAAACAAACTGGAAAGTGGGAAATTAGAAGCAGCAGAGATGTGGTAGTAGAATGCTGAGAATACCATGGACTGCCAGAAAAACTAATGTAGAGGTGTTGAAAGAGTCAAATGCGAAACGGACCTTAATCAACAATATAAGAATAAGACAATCTTCTTTTTTTTTGGGCTACTTCATGAGACAGCCAGGTTTAGAGAACATAGTCACAACAGGCAAAATTGAAGGCAACAGAGACAGGGGACGACAACGTGAGAAAATATTAGACAGTTTGACAACCTGGCACGGCAAGGAAACAACAACGACTTTGATACATAATACTGTGGACAGAGAGCTGTGGAGAGCCATGACCCCCTACGCCAGCCGGCATGGCACCTACTGATGATGTGTTGAAGTCCGTACATGAGGGTAAAGTCGAGGGGAGGCGAGAAAGAGGGAGATACATTTGGGAGAGTAACATCGCGTCATTGACATGATACAGTCTAGCAGAATGCATAACAAAGACAAGAGACGAGGTGTTGGAGGTCTGTTGCAGTCAACTTTCGTTGCGGAGACGGCACATACTGATGATGAATGTCTGATTTTCTAGTTCAGTGCACACGTACACATATTCCAAGTGCCAATTACAGTATTAAATTTGCCTTTTTGGTGCCCGCACTATTCTGCATCACAGAAAACATCATATGGCATTAATCACGGTATGTATACATTCATTCCCATGTTTATTTACCGTTTGTTTATGTAATTGTAACAGTCGTAGTTTTATTTTATGTTTATTTTCTGTTAAGATACAAATAAATCTTCCAGATTACAGGAATACATTAAGTTTCTCTCGACTGCAAGCAAAGAGAAACAGTAGATTTACAAAGAAACTGATATGTCAGCATTGCAGAGGAAATGTTAATTGCTGCTCTAAGTAAGGTAAACTGTATTAACGCTGTAGTGGTGTGGGATTCTAACGATCTCACATTTCAGGGACTCTGTTATATGAGAGCGGTAGCCATCTCCTCTTCGTAACAGTCTCTACTTCAGGAACTAAACCGGTACCTAATTAAAGCTGGAGTAAGCCTAGAACCTTTGCGATCTGAAATTATTTCCGCCTTAACTGGCGAGTGAACCAAGGCCATTCATATGGTAACCCAGTGTGCTAACCACTGCGCTACGAGGTCCCAAACGCTGCTACACTCTGATAGAATCATGGAGACACGAATTGAGTCACTATGGACTTGGCCGGTTTACTCTGATAATATATTGCAGTTACATCATAATCAATTAAATATTACAGGGATAATCATGAATTAATCCATTTAGATATGATCAGGTCGCCCTCTAAATCCCGTATCATCTGTGACTTAAGCGCAATATTTCATCAACTGAGCAATCCGAGGGAACACTGAACCTCCTATACATTGTGCTATCTAAATGTTATTGATTTGTTCGAAATGGGGGAATTCCAGTGCGGCAATACCACAGGATCATCAAATCATGCCATGAGCATAGCATGTACTTCTGAGCCTAATTGTTCATCAACTTTTGTTCATCATGCATCTGTGAAATGGTAAGATCCATCTACAGTGGTAGCACTCTTAACGTTTTCTACCGACCTATGATTCTTCTATAAAAAGACAACATTGCTGTGTATGTTGAACTGCATTTATTATCCATCCAAGGGGACTATTTTAAGGCAGGATAAAGTTACGAGATCGAGAAGAGTTATGCAGAGACGATGTTTCTATTTTCACAAATGGCAGAATGTCATCATATCACCCCCAACTATCCTTCGTCGCCTCCAAACACGTGGAAAGAAGACAGTGGCACAGTTCTGTTGCACCCTGAAATAGAAATCCACGACCATGTTGCATCAAGAACTATTAGTATACGCCTCTGTTGCACCATGAACTAGGAGTTCACGGCCGTGTTGTACCCTGAACTAAGTGTATAAGCCCCTATTGTACCCTAAACTAGGAGTATAAGCCCATGCTGTACCCTTAACTAGGCGTCCATGACTTTCTTGTTAAATGGGGCGAAATCTGATTAATAAATAGTTTAAAAAAATATTTTACATGTATTTATTTTTGTAAAGTACCACATTCTTTCACTACATGAGATTACTCGGCAGAGATCAGAAAGAAAAAACTTTAGCGATATCCCTACAAAATACATCACTGTTGAGTGATGATAAAATACATCACTGTTAAGTGATTACAAAATACATCACTGTTAAGTGATTACAAAATACATCACTGTTATGTGATTACAAAATACATCACTGTTAAGTGATTATAAAATACATCACTGTTAAGTGATTACAAAATACATCACTGTTAAGTGATTACAAAATACATCACTGTTATGTGATTACAAAATACATCACTGTTAAGTGATTATAAAATACATCACTGTTAAGTGATTACAAAATACATCACTGTTAAGTGATTACAAAATATTAGAAATCAATGTCCAATTTTCTGCAAGCTGAAAAACAAAATTACAACTATTATTAATAACTACTATTATTCTAGTGGCAATCTATGGCTGTCAGACAAGGGCAATGACATTCACAATTGGAAAAGAATATATCACTATTCGAAATGGCATGCTATGTAAAGGTCCTAACAATATCATGGACGGAAGGACGAACTAACACAGACGTCCACAACGACTTGAACATAAAAACATTCTGGCTTATAAAATATTTAAAAAAACGCAAGATAATATAATAAATATATAAAGGGAGACAATGGTTTAGAACGATTAATCATGGAGGGGGACATTACAGGACAGAAAACAAGAGACGGACGAAAACTACAATGGGCATATAATTTTGAAAACCTTCGAACATGATACTGGGTGCAGATTGTACAGAACTAAGAAGATTACAATCGATAATATGTCGCCCGTGTGTTGCCGGGGCCCGAAAGGGGAGCAAAGAATAACAACACTGTTTACCTTCCAGGCATGTCGTAAAAGGCAACTAAGGAGGTTATGGGATGGGGTTCGCTGTCCCATTCCATATAGGGTCAGTGACCCAACGCCATGCTGAAGTCGGATGTGTCAGGCCGAAAGGCGCAGATATCGCAGCAATGCTGTAAACCATGACACACCGCATTCCGTTCTCTGGACTACATCCTGATAATCTGCAGGAGTTTGAGAACGAAGAAGAAGATAATATGTACTTACTGCGCAAAGTGAAATCCAGCAGGTAGATCCAAGAATACAATGACGTGAATCATCTATGCAGCTCTGTGGTTATAGGGCGGGAGGTTGAGGGTTTCCCCTCCCCCACTCTTTATCATATCAGAACAAGAATTTTAGTACTAGAACTTGATTAAAAGTTCGAGTCAAGCGAGACGTGGCCAATGAGATGTGATATGGAAAAGAAAATATCGTCATTTGAATGAAATGTTATAGGAAGGTTCTATGAATATTATGGACATAAACACGAACCACAGCGGAATACTGCACAGACTCGAACATAGAAGAAGACTGGCTCCAAAACTATTTAAAAAACGCAAGCGAACATATTTCGAACTTATTAAGAGACACAATGGTTTAGAAGTATTAAATCATGCAGAAAAAAACTCCAAGAGAGAGAACAAGAGACAGACCAAGACAAGCCACTTTTAGTGTTATTTCCAAAGAACATCATCGGATTTTTTCATTTCACGGAAGTATTAAAACACGAAAAGGCACGAATGACCTTTTTTATTTTAAGTAAATTTTTCCCTTAAAGGAAACGTATCCACGACCCCGGATCTATGTCTGTTGAGTATTAGTGTATATGAGTGTTAAGAGATGATGTGACCTTTATTACACAGCTAGAAAATGCATCCCTGCAACTCCTTAACTGAAAACATGCAGTATTTGACAGTTATTAGATAATTTGGTAGCATATCCTATTCTGGACGTGGCTATCAACCCGGCATTATTTGGCTGTAGTTAATTTTAAGGCAATATAAATACTTTCAGTAGATTGTCAGTGCTTTCTGAATGGTCAGGATGCAAATTGCCTGTCGAGGTGATCAAACTCGGTACCTTGGCTGTCACAAACGGGCTCTGTACCACCCCGTCACATAGCCAGGCAATTGCAGAACGCAATTCAAGAGGCCATGCCAGCAAAATATTCGAAAGATATATACCATCTACTGAACATGGATTAAGACATGATTCTGCTAAAAGTTATATTGGGACTGTGAACAGTTCTATTGTGATATTCAAAGAAGAATCAGGGTAAAACATAGTAACAACATTGTAACCCACAATACATGTCGTAAGAGGTAACTAAGGATGTGAGGGTTGGAGTTGGCTATCCAATAACACAGGTTAAAGTGACACAAAAGTCATTTTGAAGTCGACTGTGTTAGACGAAAAACGAAGATCTCGCAGTCACTCTGTAAACCATGAGTCATCCTATTATATTCACCGTACTAAATCCTGCTAACCAGTAGAGTTTGAGAACGAAAGCAAAGAAGAAGAATAATATATGGTGTTAGAGTATCAGAGGATGTCGTTTTCATTTTCCTTTTGCGCTAAGTTAGCGCATATGACAGAGGTCAGATCTCTCCAATTTTGTCTGTTCAAAGGTATTCTGTGCAGTTCTTGAATAGTATGGATATTCGTTTTTTTTTCTCTAAGTATTATTCTTCTGAGTGTTTCTTTTGGTCTACCCTTGGCTCTTTTGCCTGTAGGTTTCCATTCAAGAGATTTATGGTGTATTATGTTGATGTCTGCGCATAGGACATGCCCGATGTAGGACCAACGGCGTTTTCTGATAACATCTGTGATGAAATTTTGATGTGTCTCTTCTTTGATTTTATCATTCGATTTGAATTCACTCCAATGGGTGTTAGTTATCCTACGAAGACATTTGTTCTCGAAACTCAGTAATTCTTTTCTGAAGATAAACAGCTTTTCCAGCTCTCACATCCATATGATAGCACCGGAATAACGCAGGAATTAAAATAGCGCATTTTCGTGAGTGTACTGATTGATTTTGACCTTCAGATATTAGACAGTCTGTTGAAGGCACTTGATGCTAGTGCAATGCGAGTTGTAATTTCTGTCATGACATCACCAACGGCTGTTAATTTGCTTCCCAGATAGGAAAATTTGTGTACCTTTTCAATTTGTCCATTTAAAGTAATTTCGTTAGTTGAATTGGTGAAGTCAATAATTTTTGTTTTTAATGAGTTGATTTGGAGACCTATCTGTCCTGCAATGACCTATCTGTCCTGCGAGACCTTTTTGTCTGTGCATCTTGATGGTTTTCACTCAATAGTGCAAGATCATCGGCAAAATCCAGGTCTTCTAATGTTGTTTTATTTATAAATTTGATTCCTAAATTTGCGTTGGATGTGCTTTTTCTCATATCCCAATCAATTGCGATATTGAATAGTAATGGTGACATTGGTCAACCTTGTTTAACACCAGTAATCACAGGGAACCATTCTGAATTGCCTTTTTCTTTTCGAACACAGCATTTTGAGTTGGTATAGAATGATTTTAGCACACTTATATATTTTTCTTGCAATCAATATATTTAAAAGATTTCCCATAGCGATGGTTGATGGATGCTGTCGAAGGCTTTTTGAAAATGAACGAAGTTTAATATGAAATTAGCTCTAAATTCTAGACATTGTTCTAAGAGAGGATGTCGCTACATCAGATGTGAAGAGTAACATCACAATATGGACAGATTACATTCTAATAGAGTGCACAACCAAAACAAGAGACAAGTTATGTTGGAGATCTGTTGCAGCCAACCTTCGTTGTGGAGACGGCATTGGTGATGATGAATAATAATGCAGGGTTGTAAGCAAATTAAGTGGTTTTCAGACGCTCCTAAACTACAATCAGATAGTACCCCTAAAAAAAGCATTACTATACAGACTCGATGGATACAAAGCCAGGGACAGACCATGCAAAAGATGGATTACAGAAATAAAAGAATCAACGAAAACAAATGTATATGAGCACACAAAATGGCCATCCACAGAGAAGTCTTCTATCCATGACACTGCAAAGCATAAATGGGTATAATGTAAGTAAAGTAACCCATAGCATTTATTAATGCCGTAGTGGTGTGAGATGTTAGTGATCTCACATTTCACAAGCTCTGCAAATGAGGGCGGTAGCCATCTCCTCTCCCTCGCAGTTTTTACTTCCCGGATTAATCCGGTACCCATTTAAGGCTGGGTCGACCTGGGAGCCATTGCGATCTGAAAACATTTCCGCCACAGCTGGGGAATGAACCCAGGACCACTCATATGCGAAGCCAGTGCGCTAACCACTGCGCTAACGCGGCTCCCATGGGTATAAAGCGACAAGAAAGAACGAAGAAGTAAGCAAATGTAAATATAATGTTCTGTCAGTGATCAACTTCAGCCCTGATGTTACACAACAAAACCTGAAAACTAATTAGAATAATAAAGCAGCACTGTCTAATAAATTCATTAATCAACTTTATCATACATCTTTCTGTTCTTGTTACTATTTTTACAGGTGTGCTACGAGATGGAGTACCTGTGAGGTATTGCAGGTTTTCCACTCTGGCCATCTCATCCGCTAAACTCCCATGTGCCACTATCTCATGGCTACACGTATAAGGTATACAATTTACAGTATTAATAATTTCTTATACTGTAGGATTGGCACACTCAGATATATATATATATATATATATATATATAGCGAGAAAATACAAACTATTCCATATCGATGGATACTTCAGAACGTGTCCTCAAATGCTACATTGTACCGGTGCTACTCTATGGAAGTGAAACATGAATAATAAATAAGACATCACAAAAATCATTTGTGGCAGTATAAATGTGGTTTATTCGAAAAATGTTATGCATTTCTTGGTCAGCAAAGATTACTAATGAAAAATGTCTTAGAAGGATGGATGTTAAAAAAGCGTTATTGATTATATAATAAAAAGACAGTCAACATTTATTGGGCACATGATGAGAAGAGGAGGCATTGAGAATATAGTGACAACAGGAAAGATAGAAGGGAAAGGATCAAGAGGAACACACAAAGATATTGGACAGTTTGACTAAATGGCTTCGATTGACAACACCAACTGAGATGATGCCATATATGTGAGATCGATGTACATGGAGAAATATGCTCACCAACGCCATTCGGCACGGCACTTGATGATGAGCGAAAGAGAGAGAGAGAGAGAGAGAGAGAGAGAGAGAGAGAGAGAAAGCCACCGATTTCACAAAAATATCATGAAGTGAACATCTTGTCTCATATATATCATGTCTCGTATATATATATATATATATATATATATATGCACATGTAGGAATGTGTTATAATTGATCATTTCACTCCAATGTAACGTGCAACCATTATTTGGAAATGCTCGAGATGTACTCCATACAAGAGTTCATCTCCTCCGAGAAGTTCAGGCGTGGATCTCCAGAAAAAAAAGACTCCTAAAAAAAATTGTTATGTGCAATCAATCCCCACATCTTTCACATTTCATAATTTCTAGCGATGTTGTGCATACATCATCAGGTTAAACTAGCTGTAACAATAGTAACAATAGGTAAAATAATGTAACAATAGCAATAGTACTTGCAGTTTATACTTATATAACCAGTTCTCATCGTTATTATACTAGTTGGTCCAGATGCTAACTCTGATTTTTACCAATCATGCCACAAAATTATGTCACAATTATTCCCCACACTCCTGCCACATAACCATGTCACAGTTAGGCAACACAATCATGTCACAAAATCCTGGCACACAATCATTCCCCACACCCCTGTCACACAAGCATGCCAAAATTGTATCACACAGCCATGTCACACAATTATGCCACACAATCATATCAGAATCTTGTTGCACAATCATTCCACACAATTATGATACAATCATGTCACAATCCTGTCAAACAGTTATGTCACACAATCATGACACTTAATCATACAACGCAATCCTACAGCACAATCATGCGACACAATAATATTCCCAACTCACATCTTCACCGTGACATTCGTCCAGATATCAATACTTAAGCGTTATTATGGACTGTAGATATATATTGATCTTCCATGTCTTAGAATCGATTGATGATGTTATCAGATGCTGAAATGGTTTATTTATTTGTGAGAAATTTGATCTTGAAATTCCCTAACTATTCTGACAAAATAATACGTCCTCATCAATTGTGTAACCAAAGAGTCCTCCTGGACGGGCAGCTGTAATTTTGGGATCTCTGTGGCTCAGTGCTTAATCTTCTCGACTCGTTCTTTAGAGGTCGAGGTTTAGAATCCTGTACGTAGTGCGTTTTTAAAAATGTGAATATTTCTGAGATATGTGAGAGTTAGGTGATGTGAGTGATCTGCACTCGCCTTACCGCCTCGTTGTACGGGGCAATGAACATATGAGGCAAAAACCTGAGTACAATGAAGTCCATATTTAGTCCGTAGGGAATATATATTTAGTCCTGAATGGAATATATGTTTAGTCCTGAATGGAATATAAATTTAGTCCTGAATGGAATATATGTTTAGTCCTGAATGGAATATAAATTTAGTCCTGAATGGAATATATGTTTAGTCCTGAATGGAATATAAATTTAGTCCTGAATGGAATATATGTTTAGTCCTGAATGGAATATAAATTTAGTCCTGAATGGAATATATGTTTAGTCCTGAATGGAATATAAATTTAGTCCTGAATGGAATATATGTTTAGTCCTGAATGGAATATAAATTTAGTCCTGAATGGAATATAAATTTAGTCCTGAATGGAATATATGTTTAGTCCCGAATGGAATATAAATTTAGTCCTGAATGGAATATATGTTTAGTCCTGAATGGAATATATGTTTAGTCCTGAATGGAATATAAATTTAGTCCTGAATGGAATATATGTTTAGTCCTGAATGGAATATAAATTTAGTCCTGAATGGAATATATGTTTAGTCCTGAATGGAATATAAATTTAGTCCTGAATGGAATATATGTTTAGTCCTGAATGGAATATACGTTTAGTCCTGAATGGAATATACGTTTAGTCCTGAATGGAATATACGTTTAGTCCTGAATGGAATATATGTTTAGTCCTGAAAGGAATATATGTTTAGTCCTGAAAGGAATATATGTTTAGTCCTGAAAGGAATATATGTTTAGTCCTGAAAGGAATATATGTTTAGTCCTGAAAGGAATATATGTTTAGTCCTGAAAGGAATATATGTTTAGTCCTGAAAGGAATATATGTTTAGTCCTGAATGGAATATAAATTTAGTCCTGAATGGAATATATGTTTAGTCCTGAATGGAATATAAATTTAGTCCTGAATGGAATATATGTTTAGTCCTGAATGGAATATACGTTTAGTCCTGAATGGAATATACGTTTAGTCCTGAATGGAATATACGTTTAGTCCTGAATGGAATATATGTTTAGTCCTGAAAGGAATATATGTTTAGTCCTGAAAGGAATATATGTTTAGTCCTGAAAGGAATATATGTTTAGTCCTGAAAGGAATATATGTTTAGTCCTGAAAGGAATATATGTTTAGTCCTGAAAGGAATATATGTTTAGTCCTGAAAGGAATATATGTTTAGTCCTGAATGGAATATATGTTTAGTCCTGAATGGAATATATGTTTAGCCCTGAATGGAATATATGTTTAGCCCTGAATGGAATATATGTTTAGCCCTGAATGGAATATATGTGTAGTCCTGAAAGGAATATATGTTTAGTCCTGAAAGGAATATATGTTTAGTCCTGAAAGGAATATATGTTTAGTCCTGAAATGAATATATGTTTAGTCCTGAAAGGAATATATGTTTAGTCCTGAAAGGAATATATGTTTAGTCCTGAAAGGAATATATGTTTAGCCCTGAAAGGAATGTATGTTTAGTCCTGAAAGGAATATATGTTTAGTCCTGAAAGGAATATATGTTTAGCCCTGAAAGGAATGTATGTTTAGTCCTGAAAGGAATATATGTTTAGTCCTGAAAGGAATATATGTTTAGTCCTGAAAGGAATGTAGATTTAGTCCCGAAGGGAATGCATATTTAGTCCAATACAACAATATATCAGGATTATCACTTACTGTCAGCCACATAGCATACACTTCCTAATTAAGTAGTTCATTATTGATATATCAGATCTGTTGATGTATATATGGAATGATACTGATATCATTTCTCGCGGCCTAGAAGTTTGCCACAATAGGACAGTAATGACCACTACCTCCGTCATCAACGTGGGCCGTGTGACAAACATCAAAATGTAAGAGATCAACTCAAAATTTGTAAGTATTTGTATAGGTAATTGGGATAGGTAAACTGGTAATTTGTAGATAACTGGTAACAGGTAACTGGCGAGACCAGCTGATATTTCTCTTGTATGAGGATCGACTGATTGCATGGAAGCTGATCGTAGGTGACTGGTACGACCAGTAGATATCTCTGATGTAGGAGGACCTACTGAATTGTGACTTTCATCATTCTTTATAAGAAACGAAACATTGTTCATATGTTGTCTGTTTGTCCATATGTTATCTAATTGCCCATATGTTATCTAATTTGTCCATATGTTATCTAATTGTCCATATGTTGTCTATGTATCCACATATTGTCTATTAGACTCTATGTTGTCTATATGCTAAAATATTGTGTAGTTCTCCCTATGAAGTATTATTTTATTCTGCGTGTATGCTCAACTCACGCATTACATTTAATTATATCTTCACATCAGGCATTCGTGGCAGAAACGTTAGTGTTAGTCTCTCAATCCTACCGCAGACCATCTAACTTGATGTCCACAACGAAGGTAAATCCCTTTTGTATCGCAGCAATGCTCAATACTAAAATAAATTCAACATTATATTACGTTTATAAATTCGAAATCACACATTTATTCAAATATCTCAGAAACTGTCTGTTTGATTACAGAGATCTTCGGCATTCAATATTAAATTTTATCCTGCGCAAAAATACTTTTATCATTTAGTTCATATCTGATCTGGATTGCCCATATCGGCGACATTCGGTCGGTCCATTGCAAAATTGGGCTAAATTGTAGATATTACAGTAAACATGTTGGTCTCTAGTAAGATTGCATTCAAAGGCGTGTCTTCATTAAAAAAAAACCGTATATGTCACATTGCTGTATTGCTGTAAATTGTATGTGCTGTCACTCATATTTGCAATAGTATACGTCATTTTAATATGCAGTAGTTATTCTTCCCTTCGGTCACCATTAGACCCCATGGATTTCTTAACTGCGCTTAAATTGTATTATTTTAGCCGATATTGGATGAGATGTATTTGTTGCCACTGTATATGTTCTTCAAAATTCGGAATCTGATGATTCCAAGAGGTTGATTATTGTTAATTATTGCAGCTATTCTATTCCATCTCGACGCCAGTAGTCATCCCTTTGGAGTACATGACCAAAACATTTTTTGTTCAAAACTAAAGGTCTTTTTTGGAGAGGTAGTCGCGTGTCAGAGCTTCAGCATCACACATTTTGAACGGTGTATTCTGTTTGGCAAATGGCCTTCCAAAATCAATAAGAAATGATGTATTTAAAGTCTGGTTACAAAAATGTTTGAAAATGTGTTGACTAGAGTTATTGTTGCCTTGTCCTTGAAACTAATCACCACAGCCGAGACGAGGTTACTGCTAATTGACAAGGCACATTCGTCATACGACCTGCACGAACAAGTACTCATGTGAGACACAAGTAGGGAATATATGCATCAGGAATTTACACTGATCTGGTCTGCTTCCGGAAAGTCTGTACACGCGTGAAAAGGCTATCATGACTGCACACACACACACACACAACACACACAGACACACACACACACGCACACACACGCACGCACGCACACACACACAAACACACACACACACACATTTCTGTGTTCCCTTATGAGAGTTCTCTGGCCATTCAATTTCAGTAATATTTCTCGTTCACATCATTGTGATCTCTAAAATAGTCCAAATAATATACGCTAAGAACCATTGCTCAATTCGAATATAATTATCGTTGGCTAGTTCTAACAAGTAAACAATGTTAAAACTAATAAGAAACTATACCTTTCCAGTGACTTCAAATGGTTCTGTGACGTGGACAATGGCATGTACTATGGACAAGAAAATATCGTCATTTAGAAATGAAATATTATAACAAGGTCCTATGAATATTATGGACAGAAAGACGAACCAATGCATACTACTGCAAAAATACAAACACAGAAGAAGACTGACTCATCAAAACTTTTAAAATAACTGCAAGATAACATATTTCGAACGTATTCAGAGACGCAATGGTTTAGAAAGTATAATCATGTAGGAATATGGTGTAAGAAAGAGAACAAGATGAGAACACATCTATGATAGACACATGACATCAAAGACCTTCTGAACATGACACTAGACGAAGTTGGACATCTTGCACAGAACTCAGATGTTTACATTTTGGCAGTGACAACAACGTTCTGTAAAGGATACGCCACAGAGATAATTTTAACATGTTATATATAAGAATGTGTTTTCTCTTTATTCCTCCAGCTGAAGGTACCAAATCAGATACAATGTTGGGGGAAATCGCTATGGTAATTCTACTGATTGGATCTCTTAGTTTCACGTGTAAAACCATCGACTGCGATGACCTGAAAATTGTCCTGGACAAATGCCATAAAAACAATCCAGACAAAAGCTGTTTTGAAGAGCAGCATTACTTTGTGCAGCACTGTGCTAACCTGAAGTGCGCAGCAGCAGAAAATGTATTGTACAAAGCCAAGTGTTATTTCAAGACTGATGATAAATGCAGAAAACTTATTGACAAGATGGAGACAGCATGCCGTGAATACTATGTGGAGAAGGTAGCTGAGACATGAGCTTGCATGTCAGATTGTAGCTAAAACTTTATAATACTCCACAGGGTGTAACAAAAACTTTAGAATACTTAACAGATTGTAACTGAAACATAACAGTACAACATAGATTGCAACTAAAAGATACTACTATAGTATATATTGTAACTGAAAGATGATACATATATCACAGACTGTACCTGAAAAATTAGTATACATCACAGATTGTAACTAAAAGATAACAATAAAGCATATATTGTAGCTGAAACATAACAGTACAACATATATTATAATTGAAACATTATAACTGAAAATTAACAATACAACACAGATTGTAACTACAAAATAGCTATACAGCATAAATTGTAACTGAAACATAACAATACAGCATAGATTGCAATTGAAACATTGTAACTGAAGCATAACAATACAGCACAGATTGTAACTAAAACATAAAAATACAGTACAGATTGTAACTGAAGCATAACAATACAGCATAGATTGTAAGTGAAATGAGGAGCTTTGTACTGATACTTGACTGTGGCAGATGTCAAGAGCAATACAAATGGGTCAAATTAAAAATGTGGTGGTCAGTTTATAGTAGTGGACAAACGTGGAGTTTATATTGCATGTTATTTCAGATAACTATTTTATTTTCTTCAATTGATTAATCTTTTTGGTCAACAATGCTGTCATTTTGTTACAACTTTTCACACCCGAGTCTGTTGTAACGGTGTTGTAAATAATAGTGAAAAATATGATAATACAAATTTGTTACAGAAATCAGAAATCTTCTACAGTAATGACCAATCTTCTACAGTAATGACCAATCTTCTACAGTAATGACCAATCTTCTACAGTAATGCCCAATCTTCTACAGTAATGACCAATCTTCTACAGTAATGACCAATCTTCTACAGTAATGACCAATCTTCTACATTAATGACCAATCTTCTACAGTAATGACCAATCTTCTACAGTAATGACCAATCTTCTACAGTAATGCCCAATCTTCTACAATAATGACCAATCTTCTACAGTAATGCCCAATCTTCTACAGTAATGCCCAATCTTCTACAGTAATGCCAATCTTCTACAGTAATGACCAATCTTCTACAGTAATGACCAATCTTCTACAGTAATGACCAATCTTCTACAGGAATGCCAATCTTCTACAGTAATGCCAATCTTCTACAGTAATGACCAATCTTCTACAGTAATGACCAATCTTCTACAGTAATGACAAATCTTCTACAATAATGACCTATTTTCTACATCATCGTCATCAAATGCCGTCTCTGCAACGAAGGTTGGCTGCAAAAGATCTCCAACACCCCATGTTTCTTGTTTTGGTGGTGCATTCTGCTAGACTGTAAGCTGTCCGTCTTGTGATATTACTCTTCCACTTGCATCTCTGCCTACCTCTTGCTCGCTTCCCTTTAACTTTACCCTCAAATAAGGTCTTCAGTAAGGTGTCATGTTGTTTAATGAATCAAAATACTGTATGTGCCAGATCTTTATTTCTCTTAATAATTCTTTCTTCATATTAAGTGTCTTTAGCACCTCTTTATTTGTTTTCTTCTCCGTTCATGATGTTCTCACTATTCTTCTATATACCCACATCTCAAAGGCATCAATTATGTCTTCTAATTGTTTATTTAGTGTCCATGTTTCTAATCCATACATTAATATGGATTAGATGTAGCATTTTATAATTCTCATTTTTAACTTGTGTGTTATTTGTTTAGATGTTACTATTTCCTCATGTCATTGAAGGTACTTTTGGCCATTTTTATTCTCTTTTTAACTTCTGTTTCACATCTGCCATAATTTGTGACTATGTGTCCAAGATATTGGTAATGTTTTACTTTCTGTAGTTTTTCTCCCTGTATGTTTATGTTTTGCTCTTGTTCTTCTGTGGTTTTGCTGATTATCATGGTATTTGTTGTTATTTTGAATAATTATATCCAGCCCATATGCATTACTTGATTTATTGACTTGATCTATTAGTTTTTGTAATTCTTGTTCACGTTCTGCCAAAAGAACAGTGTCATATGAATATCTCATGTTGTTTATTATGTTCCCATTGATTTAAGTCCTGGCATTTCTTCTACATTTTTAAAGATATTCTCCGTGTAGATGTTAAATAGGCTTGGTGATACAATGCAGCCTTGTCTTACCCCTTTTCTTATTTCTATGGTGAGTAGCTGTTTTCACACCTTATTGATGCAGTCTGTTCCAAGTATATTTAATCTTTTACAGTGATGACCAACCTGCTACAGTGATGACCAATCTGTTACAGTGATAAAATATCTGTATAACACTTTTTTGTAGGGCAGAATAAATGTTTCAAATTAAGAATTCACAAATTTTTGCCTCAATAAAATGGAAAATGAACAATTAACACAGATATCTACATTGTGTATTCGTAGATGTGTGTTGTATTGTGTGCTTTTGGAGTCTAGACTGGTAAAGTAAAGTTAGCCCATATCATTTATTAACGCTGTATGAGTGGGATATGTTAACGATCCCACAGTCCAGTTGCTCTGCTATATGAGGGCGGTGGCCATCTCCTCTCCCTCACATGTTTTATTTCTTGGCTAATTCGGTACCAATTTAAGGCTGGATCGACCCAGGAGCAGTTACGATCTAGAAAACTTTTACGCCGCAACTAGGAATTAACGCAGGACCAGTCATTTGCAAAGTCAGTACAGTTACATTTGTCAACAATATTGATGCAACATTTGTTTAGCTACCCTCACAAGTGTAGTGTATAAAACGCTAGTGTAAAACGAGTAGTATGTAAATCGAGTACTGTGTAAAACTAGTAGTGTGTTAAATGTATGCAATTTACTCATAAATACGTTTTTTTCAACATATAAATGCCATGCCTGCGTATACTTCTCAGAGTAACAGTAATAGACAGAATCAGGAGCGAAAACATCAGCATGACTAACTAATTAATCGCAGATTAAGATTGCATCAGAAGACAACGGATTAAGTGTTTTACACACAAGTCCATGCTACCATACAAACAACACAGCATTGCTGCTTAGACCAAACGGGGTCAAAACCATATGCAGGCCTTACACAACTTGGTTTACATGAATAAAGGAAGTTACAGAAACAAGTAAACATAGAATACAAAACAAAGTCATCTCCACAGTACCGAATCCGCAGTTACATGTATACAAAGTTCAAGATTGGCAACACGGCCATGTGTACATGTGGACAGGCAGCACAGAGTGCCAAACATATACTTCAAGAGTGTTCTGAGCATGAAACGCTGAGGCAGACATATTGGCCAGAGGAAACAATACTGGAATCAAAGCTCTATGGGACACTGTATGAACTACAAAAGACAGTGAGTTTTATTAAGGAGACAGAATTACAGATATAGACATGTTTCAAGTGAACGAAAGAAGAAGAAGAATCTCCACAGTACCCTTCTATTTCACGACGGTCTAAGCTTACATGGATGTATAGTACCATGTCTTTTTTATAATCTAAATACGGAGGTAGGATGAAATGTGTACATAATCCGTTACATAATGATGAGGACAATGATGAGGACTATGATGAGGACGATGATGAGACGATGATGGTGATGAGGACAATGATGAGGACGATGATGAGGACGATTATGAGGACGATGATGAGGACGATGATGAGGACGATGATGAGCACGATGATGAGGACGATGATCAGGACGATGATCAGGACGATGATGAGGACGATGATGAGAACGATGATGAGGACAGTGATGGTGATGAGGACGATAATGATGAGGACGATAATGATGATGATGAGGATGATAATGATAATGATGATGATGATGAGGACGATGATGAGGACGATGATGTGGATGAGGACGATGAGGATGATGATGAGGACGATGGTGAGGACGATGATGAGGACGATGATGAGGACGATGATGATGACGATGATGAGGACGATGATGAGGACAGTGATGAAGACGATGATGAGGATAGTGATGAGAACGATGATGAGGACGATACTGATGATGATGATGAGAACGATGCTGAGGACGATGATGATGATGATATAATATTATTAGCTGTGAACATGTATTCATGAACGTCTACAGTACAACATCTTCTCGATGACAGAAAACTAAACTGTCTTAATGACTCCGTAATCTATGCATGTGATGTTCATTGTCCACTTTATGTGACAGTCAGTGGAATCAATGGCATACTTAGTGAATCAATCAATAATCAATCAATAATCAGTGAAATAAACTATTTGAAATGGTTGCGATCATGTTAGCCAACAGGTCCTTTCTTGAAAACAATCATGATGGAGTCATCGACAGAAATAACCTTTCTGGAACAGGAACATGTTCCCCCTCAATTGAGAGACCAATGCTGTACCAGGATCAGTATAAGATTGTTTTGTATTAAATTCGTGGTTGTGGTAAAGTGGGAAATGGGTTATGGATGCATGATTAGTCCCTGATGGAGGAATTTCAGTGCAGCAGTATGCCAGGGTCATCACGCCCTGCCAGGAGTTGCAGCATACACTTCTTCAGGTCAGTAATCTCACTATATTTGAATCACACCACTGACCCATTTGCAGTGGTGGCACATCTAACATTTCCACCACTTAGGTGTATGTCACAAAATAACAGAGGAGCAATGCCCACTGCTCTTTATCTCTTCGCCAACCACCGGGAGTATTTGATAGATCACAACAGTAAGAAGAGTGAGTATTTGACATAAAAACAGTAAGAAGAGTGAGTATTTGATAGATGAAAACAGTAAGAAGAGTGAGTATTTGACAGATGAAAACAGTAAGAAAAGTGAGTATTTGATAGATGAAAACAGTAAGAAGAGTGAGTATTTGATAGATGAAAACAGTAAGAAGAGTGAGTATTTGATAGATGAAAACAGTAAGAAGAGTGAGTATTTGACATAAAAACAGTAAGAAGAGTGAGTATTTGATAGATTAAAACAGTAAGAAAAGTGAGTATTTTATAGATGAAAACAGTAAGAAAAGTGAATGATAGATGAAAACAGTTCCAAATTGAGAAAAGAGACGTAGTGAGAATTATTTTGTAAACACCTGAGAGGTGACAGTATGTCTATCCCTCAACTTTCTTTAGGCGTCTCTTACAACATGCATAGAAAGAAAACAATAGGCTATTATTTTGCTCTGAACTAGAAGCTAAGACCCCAGTAGTCACACGGATGAATCCATATCCACAAAACCTACAACCCAGCCACGGTACGGTCAGACTTCTGCAGCTATACTGGCAAATCCAAAGCTGAAAAATTTATAACCCAGCGAAGGTGGTATCATTACCGCATCAACATGACTATTCCCCTAGTGAATTCCAACTTCATCAGTGCAGATGATGAGTGTATTTTATTATCTATTGTCTTTCCCCAGGTGGTTTATGATTCACTCTTGCCGTTAAGCGTAGGGGTGATTGGATCTCGAGCTTGCGTTCTAAAGCCAGATGTGTGGCCACGGCTGTACTATGACCGTGTCTGTACAGGATGTCCCTGACGTTTTCTATCCATGGTTTCCATGGTCTTCCTCTTTTCCTTCCTCGCATTTGGTTATATACTTGTAAGGGCAACATTTCGTGATGCATTCTCATAATGTGACCAAAACACTTGATCTGGTCTCTCTCTCTATGTAATCTGTACAAGATATTATACCTATTCTTTTTCTGATATATTCATGTCACACTCTATCAAGCCTGGTGACCCCGGCAGCTTTCCTCAAGCATTTCATCTCGCATGTCACTATCTTTCTGTAATGTGAAGATGAGAGAGACCAGGTTTGGTACTGGTAACACAGTGTTGGTAGGAATATACTGCAGATCATTTGTCTCTTAACTTCCATCTCGATCTTGGGGTGAAGAAGTAGTGGAGACAGTTGGTATGTTACTGCATTTGCCTTTTGACATCTCATCTCTATTTCTCTATCGAGGCTTCCATTTTCTGTAAAAATACTACCGAGATATTTATACTACCGAACTCTGTTACTTGTGTTACTCCTATATTGTCTATCTGTATGTTTAGTGGACTCGGTGTTCTGCATATTTTCATAGTTTCCGTCTTTGTATATTGATCTTCATGTTGTATTTTCTATATATTGCAGATAGTGAACTAACATGATTGTGTAGTTGTTCTTTCTTTTCGTATATTAGGCTCTAAACGTCTGCGAAAAGTAATTCATTAATTTCATTGTTTAGTTGCTCTGAGTTGTTTTGTTCTGAATCGGTGATGTTGCCCTCTGTATTTTTTGCCTCTTTTATTATTCTGTCTATGTATATATTGAATAGCAACGGTGAGAGCACGCAAACTTGACGCACACCCGTTTTTGTATCAAATGTGTCTGTGATACCATCTGATGTTCTTACTACGCATTAGCAGTTCTTATACAAAGATTTTATACTTTCTAACAGTTGTCCTTTGATAAAGTACATTTCCAGAGTTTCCCATAGTACGTCTCTATTGACTCTATCACTCTATCAAACGCCTTCTCTTGATCTATAAATATTGTGTTGAGTTGTTGCACAAATGTTGCATTCTATCGCTCTCTCACTCATTTGTCTCAACGTGAACAAGTGCAGCTAACCCATCTTCTGAAGCCGAACTGTGAGGGGCACAATTGTAATTCGACGATGTATCGTGCAAGTTGTTCTATTATCTTTGCATAATTTTTTCCGGTGTGGCTGAATAACGAGATGCCTCTGTATGTTTCGCACTCTCTTTTGTTGCCCTTGTTTTTCCATAAAGGTACGATTACAGACTTTTGCCAGTCCTCTGGGACTTCGATTTCTTTCCAGGCTATTGTGTATATTCTATGAAGTTAATTTACCGCTTTGTATGTAAAATATCTTTGCATTGTTTAATGGCTTTGTTGGGAATGCCATCTGTGAGTGGTGATTTCTTATTTGGGCTGTTCTTGATAGCCATTTCTATTTCTTGACTTAACATTTCTGGCTCTGTGATGTCTTTGTCTATTTTTTTATATGTATGCTGAGTCAGAATTTTAGGATTATATAGTTCTTGGAAGTATACCTACCACCTATTCTTTCTATCATTTCCATTAAGTAGAGGTATTCCATCTCTGTTGTTTGTTATTGCAGTTGGGTCATAGCTTTCGTTTCTCATTCTCATTGCGTTGATATTTTTAAAAAAACTCTCTAGGGTTATTCTTACATAGGCCTGTTGTGTGTGTTAGATGAGTGTAGAAAAGCAGAAATGGGGAAAATAATATATGGTTCTCGAAACAATGTCTTTCTTGTTACGTGAGATATTCTTCACATAACATTGTCTTCCCAGAACGTTGTCTTCCCAGAACGTTGTCTTCCCAGAACGTTGTCTTCCCAGAACGTTGTCTTCCCAGAACGTTGTCTTCCCAGAACGTTGTCTTCCCAGAACGTTGTCTTCCCAGAACGTTGTATTCCCAGAACGTTGTCTTTCCAGAACGTTGTCTTCCCAGAACTTTGTATTCCCAGAACGTTGTCTTCCCAGAACGTTGTCTTCCCAGAACGTTGTATTCCCAGAACGTTGTCATCCCAGAACGTTGTCATCCCAGAACGTTGTCTTTCCAGAACGTTGTCTTCCCAGAACGTTGTATTCCCAGAACGTTGTATTCCAAACAATTATTAGTTATGGTTTGAACAGGCTGGAGAGGAGTAATTTCGTTGCACAGAAAAGGAACTGATACAGAAGGCTAAAACTCTAGGGCAAACAAAACCAAAACCCATACAATCAGTCAGTCCCATTCCCTATTGGGCATGCAGATTTCAGAACAAAAGAACGACTATAAGGTATAGAAAAAAAAGGAACTAACACTTGGAGAGAAAGGGTATTACAGAATATTACACTGCATTTATTTATTCAGTGAATGATTGGACTGTGTCTATAGAGTCTGCTCGACCATAAATGCATCGAGAATCGAAGAGAAGGAGTGACCCTCAGCTATATAAAATAGGGAAGATGTTACTCTGGCCAGTGCTACAAGCAAGTTCACGATCAATTGTATGGTAAAAATGGAAGCTCTCAAGATACCAGCAAAAATTGCCTTAGAACATAAAAATCAATTGTGCAGAAAGATGTACCACTAAACGATACACTATCTGTCATAGTAAAATTGAGGCTGCTCAAAAACTCCGAATTGAATGAAGAGATAGCAGTTCTATGTCAACGGCTTAATAATTTCCAGAGCGATGTGTTTAAGTGGATAAATTTACACTGCAACATCGAGGGCAATGAAGTTGTAGATAAAATGACCAACGACGGAGAACATTTTAAAGAGTATTTATAAGACATTTGTACAGAATTAGAGGGAACTTCTTGTGTTATATTTTGTATTATTGTTGTTGTTGTCGGTGGTCACTATGTACATACTTAAGAATTGTTTTGGCTAAGAACATCACAGATTTAAAAAAAAATATATGACAAGGAGCAAACAGAAAAACAAAGTTACAACTACTAAGAAGCTATATATTTTCAGTAGCAACAAAAAGCTGTGAGACGTGGGCAATGATATCGACATAGAAAAAGAAATTATCTGCATTGGAAATGAAATGCAATAGAAAGGTTCTAAACTATGAATAGAAAAAGAAATTATCTGCATTGGAAATGAAATGCAATAGAAAGGTTCTAAACTATGAATAGAAAAAGAAATTATCTGTATTGGAAATGAAATGCAATAGAAAGGTTCTAAACTATGAATAGAAAAAGAAACAAAGATCTGAACCTAGAAGATGACTGGCTCCTTAAAATTATCAAAAAACGCAAACTTAAATATTTTGGACATAAACAAAGACACAATGGTTTAGTTAATCATGGATGGGAAAGTTCCAGGAAACAAAATAATAGGCAAACAAAGACTACGATGGACATATGGCATCGAAGGCCTTCTGAACATGACACTGGAAGAAGCTGTGCAGCTCGCAGAGAATTGTAGGATTAAAGTATGGCAGTGAGAACAATATTCTTCAGAGGACACATCACGTAGAGACAGACTCCAAGTATATAGTAACCAACTAGTTATGTCAACTTGTGTACAAATGAAATAACTAATTAAGTACTAATTAATTAGATACATAAATGTTTTACTGCCGTGGTTCTAGAGTAAGCAACAAAAAAAAGTTGTTTTTTTTTACAAGTATAAAATTAGTCAATTCCTACTGAAAATGGGTTGAAAAAACGAATATGACATCAAAAAATGTTTATTAGCTCTAGTTTTTGATTTATTGTAATTTCAATATTTGTATTAAAAATCATATTTCTTATTGTTTCCTTTTCCTCTTGTATACCACTTCTGGAGCTTCTCTTGTAACATTCCAGCAGTAGTCAGCAAGCATGGATGTATTCCACTTACCCTGGTACCTTTTTTCCATCAATGCAATGTCTTGGTGGAAACGCTCCCCATGTTCATCACTTACTGCACCACAATTTGGAGGGAAGAAATCAAGATGAGAATCCAGGAAGTGGATCTTAAGTGACATGTTGCAACCTAATTGTTGATATGCTGTCAGAAGTTCATTAATAGCAACAGGATAGTTCTCACTTCTATGATTGCCCAGGAAATTTTGTACAACACATTTGAAAGATTGCCATGCACCTTTCTCATTCCCATGAATAATGGCATCAAAATGCTCATCTTTCAACAGTTCCCTTATCTGTGGGCCTACAAATAATCCTTCCTTTATTTTACCATCACTAAGGTAATGAAATTTTTTCCTCAAGTACTTAAATGCCTCTCCCCCCCCTATTCATGCCCTAGATAAAGTTCTTCATTAGCCCCAATTTAATATGAAGAGGAGGTAGAATTATTTTATTTCTATCAACCAAAGAAATTTGCTGTACATTCTTTTCACCAGGCTCCATAACCTTCCTATCAGGCCAAGTTTTCCTAATGTAATGAGAAGTTCTCTGTCGACTGTCCCATTCACAAAGAAAGCAACAATATTTTGTGTAACCTAATTGCATGCCAAGTAAAATTGCAATAACTTTCAAGTCTGCACAAATCTGCCACTGATGATCATCATATTTTATTGCTTTAAGAAGTAATTTCATATTTTCATAAGTCTCCTTCATGTGGACAGCATGGCCTATAGGGATAGAAGGTAATGAATTGCCATTGTGTAGCAAAACTGCTTTCAAACTTAACTTTGATGAGTCAATGAATAACCTCCACTCTTGTTGTATGTGCTCTATTTTCAAAGCTTCCATAAGCCCATTAACATCATGGCAAGCAACAATGCTATTATTCATTGTGAAAAATGGAGTTAGAGATTTCTGACGTTCTCTGTACATAGACACCTTAACATTTTTATCCAGGAGATTCCACTGCTGAAGTCTTGATGCAAGAAGTTCAGCTTTTGTTTTAGATATTTCAAGATCTCGAATTAAGTCACTTAGTTCATTTTGAAAAATTCTATGTAGAATATCAACAGAACCTATTGGTGTGAATTGAGTATCTTCCTGTTCAAACTCAGGTTGTATTTCTTGACCACAATCTGCATCAAGCTCTATAACTTTCTGGTTGGGTGAGGTAGGAACAGGCAGATCTTTTCCATGTGGTACTGGCCGTATAGCTGATGGAATATTGGGGTAATTCAAAGTCCACTTCTTCTTTTTAGATATTCCGTGTTGGAGAGGAGGCACCATACAAAAATAGCAGTCACTTACATGATCTCTCGGCTCTCTCCATATCATAGGAATCGCGAAAGGCATTGACCGCACTTTGCCATTCAGCTAACCACAGAGTTTCACAGTACATGTAATACAGCAAATGTGAGGTGCCCAGGGTTTGTCCTGATCACCTATCTTACAGCCGAAGTAAAGATGATATGCAGTTTTAATTAAAGGTGTAATTTTCCGTTTTTGAGACGACAACGTCCCCTCGCCACAAACATAGCAAAAATTGTTAGCACTATTAACGCACTTTCGTAACATTATGGCATCCAATCTTTATACAAATTCAGACATTTATAGCACTGGAAAATAAAATATATATATACTACTTTAAAATATTAATTATATACACATGTTGAAATATGTGGTTTGTTTTTTACATCAACACACGATTTAAACAATATAGCGGCCATTGAGAGAAATCGCACGGTGTCAACATGCATTCGTCGCTGAATACTGAATAAATTTTTCGTCAGAAAATTTTTTCACTTTTTTCGACACAATAAACAAAGAATATCACAACAATAAGAGCAAACTGAGAATTTTTAATGTGATATTCGTTTTTCTCACCACATTTTCAGTAGGAAATGATTATTTTCATGTCTGTAATTTTTTATGTGTTCCGCAGTGTAATATTGTTTTTTTTTTACATGTCATCAGCTGTTTCAAAATCACCTATTATCGCGCAGTAATGTGGGGGTGTGTTGTGACCCACCTTATTCTTAAAGTGCACAGAGTATATACACAAAATAATTTTATGAACATAACACAATTGAAAGATAACTCCAACAAAATTTGTCATACTTTATTTTAATAAATAGTGTCCCTTTAATGCATATTTTCACTTTTTATCTTGAGATTTTGTGTGCACCTTAGTTTGTGTTTCGCTTTGATCACTTTTGTGCTGCTGTACCAGGAAAGTATAATCCTCATGTAAGTGAACATGTTTGATCTACTTGTCATCATTGCTTTGTCCAGCGATACATCTCAAGTATCTAGCACCTTGATCTTACTGACAGATTTAATTAGCCATTATTATTCCAATTGCTAGCTACTGCCATTTGTTGAAGATGCTTGCATGGACATATAGCTAATTATGATGAAGATACTTGTACGGAGATAGAGCTAACATCTGTTGAAGATGTTTGTACGGACATATAGCTAACATCTGTTGAAGATGTGTGTACGGACATATAGCTAACATCTGTTGAAGATACTTGTACGGAGATAGAGCTAACATCTATTGAAGATGTTTGTACGGACATATAGCTAACATCTGTTGAAGATGTTTGTACGGACATATAGCTAACATCTGTTGAAGATACTTGTACGGATATAGAGCTAACATCTGTTGAAGATACTTGTACGGAGATAGAGCTAACATCTGTTGAAGATGTTTGTACGGACATATAGCTAACATCTACTGAAACGTATACGGGAACATAATTACTGTTCGGTGATTTAAATAGTGGAGAATTTCTAACTTGGCAAACCAGGATGCTGCCTGGGAGATGTCACAAACCAGGGGACGAAATAATACACATGTTTTAGATACAGAACACGGAAAATAATGAGGATATGTTTTTCTTATGTGCCTTGGGTATCTATTTCCGGAAACGAATATATGTGCATGTCTAGGCAACTAGCTATTGATTGTTGGAATAGAAACGTGTTCGGACTGTATGTACTACACGTTGTTCGTTCATATAGAAACGTGTACGGACATATAATTACTGTTTGTTCATGTAGAAACGTGTACGGACATATAATTACTGTTCGTTCATATAGAAACGTGTACGGACATATAATTACTGTTCGTTCATGTAGAAACGTGTACGGACATATAATTACTGTTCGTTCATATAGAAACGTGTACGGACATATAATTACTGTTCTTTCATAGAGAAACGTGTACGGACATATAATTACTGTTCGTTCATATAGAAACGTGTACGGGCATATAATTACTGTTCGTTCATGTAGAAACGTGTACGGATATATAATTACTGTTTGTTCATGTAGAAACGTGTACGGACATATACTTACTGTTCGTTCATGCAGAAACGTGTACGGACATATAATTACTGTTCGTTCATATAGAAACGTGTACGGGCATATAATTACTGTTCGTTCATGTAGAAACGTGTACGGACATATAATTACTGTTCACTGATATAGAGACATGTAAAAAGAAATTTTTATTGCTCTAGGATATAAACATGTTTTCGTACAGATATATAGTTATTATTCGATGATATAAACAGATGTGCTGATAGAAAGTACCCACTGAAATGAGGCTTGTGTGTACCCACCATCTATCTTGACTTCATAGAGAAATACGTGTGGACCCACCTATCTATCTTTACTTCATAGAGAAATACATGTGGACCCACCTATCTATCTTGACTTCATAGAGAAGTACATGTGGACCCACCTATCTATCTTGACTTCATAGAGAAATACATGTGGACCCACCTATCTATCTTGACTTCATAGAGAAATACATGTGGACCCACCTATCTATCTTGACTTCATAGAGAAATACATGTGGACCCACCTATCTATCTTGACTTCATAGAGAAATACATGTGGACCCACCTATCTATCTTGACTTCATAGAGAATTATCATGACGGCAGCTGTCTATCATCGTTTTATGGAGAAATAAATATGGATCGTTGTCTATCTTCCTTTCATATAAACATATATCTGAACCGAGCTATCTTCTTTCATAGAGAAATAGAGAATCTTCGATTCATAGAGAAATACGTGGGGTCACAGCTGTCTATCTTTGTTTCATAGAGAAATACGTGAGGACCAGTGGTTTATCTTTGTTTCATAGACAAATTTGTGTGGACCGAGATATCTTTCTTGGTTTCCTATTGATATACGTGTGGATATAGCTGTCTATTCTGGTTTCATAGAGATATACTCGTGAAGGCAGCTATCTTCGTTTCATTAAGAAATACGTGTGGAACCAGTAACCTATCTTGTTTTCACAGAGAAATACGCATGAATCCAGTTGTATATCTTGATTTCACATAGAAATACGTGTGAATCCAGTTGTATATTTTGATTTCACAGAGAAATACGTGTGAATTCTGTTGTATATCTTGATTTCACAAATACGTGTGAATTCAGTTGTATATTTTGATTTCACAGAGAAATACGTGTGAATCCAGTTGTATATCTTGATTTCACAGAGAAATACGTGTGAATCCAGTTGTATATCTTTGTTTCACATAGAAATACGTGTGAATCAAGTTGTAAATCTAGTTTTCACAGAGAAATACGTGTGAATCCAGTTGTATATAATGGTTTCACAATTAAGGAGGAATGCCTCGATCTATCTTCGTTTAATAGATAATTACGAATGGAGGTAGCTGTCTATCATCGTTTCATAGAGAAATATGCTTGGTCCGTCGTGTCTATATTCGTTTCATAGAGAAATATGCGTGGGCCGTCGTGTCTATATTCGTTCCGTAGAGAAATATGCGTGGGCGGTCGTGTTTATATTAGTTTCATAGGAAAATAAGTCTTGATCCTACTATTTTCGTTTCGTGGAAAAGTATTTATATATCAAGCTATCTTCACTTCATAGAAAAATACATGAGAATCCAGTGGTTTATTTTCGTTTCATAGAGAAACACGTTTGGACCCATCCGTCCTTTGTTATTTGAAACAAATATATGTGGATTCTGTTACTTTCCTTTATTATAATAGCTATATGCGTGAGTTTCACCATCTTCCTTTGGAAAACAAATAAAATAATTCGGTGTATTGCGCTCCAAGAGACAGACATAGTAAGTATGGCGTCTGTCTTTATTTGTGTTGGATGTATTGCGATTCGTCTGCACCAAATTTGTTATCAGTGTTGTGGCATGTGTGTTGTCTGCTTTCTGACTGATAAACTTACTTACGCGGCCACACATTGTTATTTTTATTGAACGATATGTAATCATCACTCAATGTTTCTTGATTTACTGATGTTAGTTGTATAAAAGGATGTTGTGATTATCAAATGGACACTCTGGAAGGCATCTTCCCCCATTGATTGAGCTTTGAACACACTTGAATGCATCTTACCCCATTGATTGAGCTTTGAACACTCTTGAATGGATCTTCCCCCATTGATTGAGCTTTGAATACTCTTGAATGCATCTTCCCCCATTGATTGAGCTTTGAACACTCTTGAATGCATCTTCCCCCATTGATTGAGCTTTGAACACTCTTGAAGGCATCTTCCCCTATTTATTGAGCTATGAACACTCTTGAATGCATCTTCCCCCATTGATTGAGCTTTGAACACTTGAATGCATCTTCCCCCATTGATTGAGCTTTGAACACTCTTTAATGCATCTTCCCCTATTGATTGAGCTTTGAACACTCTTGAATGCATCTTCCCCCATTGATTGAGCTTTGAACACTTGAATGCATCTTACCCCATTGATTGATCTTTGAACACTCTTTAATGCATCTTCCCCCATTGATTGAGCTTTGAACACTCTTGAATGCATCTTACCCAATTGATTGAGCTTTGAACACTCTTGAATGCATCTTCCCCTATTGATTGAGCTATGAACACTCTTGAATGCATCTTCCCCCATTGATTGAGCTATGACCACTCTTGAATGCATCTTCCCCCATTGATTGAGCTTTGAACACTCTTTAATGCATCTTCCCCTATTGATTGAGCTTTGAACACTCTTTAATGCATCTTCCCCTATTGATTGAGCTTTGAACACTCTTGAATGCATCTTTTCCCATTGATTGAGCTTTGAACACTCTTGAAGGCATCTTCCCCTATTGATTGAGCTATGAACACTCTTGAATGCATCTTCCCCCATTGATTGAGCTTTGAACACTTGAATGCATCTTACCCCATTAATTGAGCTTTGAACACTCTTGAAGACATCTTACCCCATTGATTGAGCTTTGAACACTCTTGAAGACATCTTCCCCCATTGATTGAGCTTTGAACACTCTTGAAGACATCTTACCCCATTGATTGAGCTTTGAACACTCTTGAAGACATCTTACCCCATTGATTGAGCTTTGAACACTCTTGTAGACATCTTCCCCCATTGATTGAGCTTATTATCTTGAAAACATATATCAGTGATTCCGATTTAATAGCTGTGGACTAGTTATGTTTAATAATTTCAAGTCTTATGTGATGATTGGGTGCATATTCCTTTCTCTTTCACGGAATGTGAGTAATGGCATAGCATCAGTTGTATTGGTTTAATGAATATATGGAATGATGTCTATGGTGATTGTAAGATTGGTAGTCTGTACACGATGTATTTCTCTAATTGTTGCAAGAGTACCGACGACCAGAGACTGTTCGTTGAATTTGCGATGCATAATTAGCCGTTGAAGTAGGTCGTTGATTATTAGATGCGAAAGGGCTACCAGCTGCTCCTCTTTGGTTAGTAGATATGTACGGAAGGCCAGAAGACGTTCTTTTAACAGGTGTCACGGGGGTAATGTACGCGGGACCAGACGACGCCCTTTGAACCTGAGCTGTGTATATAGGACCAGATGTTGTTTTGGGATCTGTTGTGATATATGGGGGACCTGAAGCAGTCCTCTGAACTTGAGTTGTGTAGGGGGGACCACTTACTGTTCTTTGACTTTGAGACAGTAGTGGAGGAATAGCTTCCGACTTATGACTCTGAGAATGCAATGGGGGAGGTCCAATTCCTACCCCTTGACTGGAGGACAAGTATGATGGGCCAGTTTTAGTGAAGTGGTGTCGACACAGATAAGATGTGCCGGAGACTGACATTTGACATTGTGTGTTAAGCCGGACTAGCCTCCTTTTATTAGGAGATATATATTGTTCAACTTTTATCGGTTTATTTTGAAATTTACAAACAGGACCAGCTTCTAGTCGAGGAGCATGAGCCATGAATGGAAGACGCTGGATGAGACTCACATATGGGGTTAATTTTCCCAGACTTTGAAGATACATAAACGGAGGTCCCGATACTTTGGATATAACAGATGAGTTTTCATGTAGACTTTTGTTCCAGTACGATTCGACCGATTGTTCTGAACTAGCCGCTTGATTGTCTGGTACCAAGGTAACATCAGCTTTGCCTTGATCATTGGTGGCACTGTTTTGTGCGACAGCCTGGGAAGTGTCCGGTGCACCAACATTGGCAGTGTCTGATAAAGCAATGGGGTTATTATTTGATGAACTAGAGGTACCGTTATTTGTGGCACCGTTCATTCTGTTTTCATCTACAGATAGGCATGTGTAGCCACTAGCTTTTTTAATTGTAAAGACGATCTGGTAGTGTATAGTAAACTGGTATATTATAACGTAATTATTAACTTTCATTCGACTATTTGATGTGCATGAGTTTATCTGTTTTCTTTATATGGGGACCAATTCGTGTTGGATAATTTATAGTTTGTGCTACTCTAGAAAATATTCAGGAAAATGAGTTGTAGTCCTTTTATTAGGAAGAGTTATATGTTATCGGGTACCGTCCTTTAACTGTTAACCTATTTTTGAAACAGTATCTACTACTTCCTCCATGTTAAAATTGGTTGATGGAACAATTATAATCTGTTTCTTGAGTTAAAAATACAATATTTATAATACTTGAAGCTGAGAAATAATATACGAAAAATAATCCTGTATAATAGCATCCATGCTTATAAGAAAACAAATTGAGGAATATGTGTTACTGTTACAAGAAATTGATATAAATGATGTACCTCTGATTGAGACAAATTGAGGAATATGTGTTACTGTTACAAGAGATTGATATAAATGATGTACCTCTGATTCTTCCACGAAAATTAAATTAATATTTAAAAAAGACTATTTGTTGTTGACTGTTGTTTATTGAGGGCATATTCTTACAGAAAGAAAGTATCGATACCGTTACACATGTTTACGATATGTTGCTTCAACACATGTACTATCCAATACTGCTTTTTGTTACTAAGAAATTGTTATCATAAAAATATGTAGATCGATCATGTAAGCGATACTATTGCATTTCTATAACTTCGATTTCATATTCATCACAATCTCGTAACAAGATATCCAATAAGCCATCGCATTCTTTTTTGAATACATTGTAACAATTGAACTTGTAAAAATTATTTTCTGCAAGTGCGCATTTCTTTTCAGCACAGCTCATGATGTAGGTATGTTGTATTTCATTACAGCTGTCGTCGTTATGTTCCTCTTGACATTTGTCTAGTTGAAACCCAAGATCGATGCATTGATCATGTTGACAGAACACGACCAGAGTTCTCAGAAGCAGAAGAAAGACTATCTCCTTTAGCATACTGGTTCCTCATGTCTTGATCTGTACGTGCGGAATATAAGAATACCATCACGTTATTATATTACAGAAGATATATGCAATTTTAAAGCATATTAGTTTATCTATATCGTTCTTGGAAGCAAATAATTAGCTAGATCTAATCAAAATTAGAACGACACGATTCACAAGGGGCCTGAACATTTAACATTATTATGCTAGAACTACAACATTCACAAGGGGCTTGAACATTTAACATTGATATGCTAAAACGACACGATTCACACGGGATCTGAACATTTAACACTGCTATACACCGAGGACAATTCTAATTACACTCAGTATAAATTGTAGGAATGCATTGCTGTGAACGGTGTACAGTTTATGTGATACACAAATACACATTTTAACGTAGTTTCGCGCGTTCATGCATTTCTTCATACAACGCTGTTACGTCGATGGTATTATATGTACGGTTTACATAGTTATTTTCAAAATAAATAATCAAATTTTGGGAGGATGCCCGACAAATAATGCCACAGTAATTAGACAAATAAAAGGTAAATACTTAATAAACAGATTATTGAGAATACCTAACTATCGATATAAAACAGTAATAAATATAATAAAACATAGAGCAAAGACAATTATCACAATTTCGGTCATTTTGGGAACTTTGTCAAGAAACAAATAACGGTTAAGAAAACACATGCATAAAACAAATTAATAACCAGTCATCTTGGTTCTTACTCTTGGAAACCAAACATCTAAAGAGATAATATCAAAAGTAAAACATCCAGCAAAACTAAACTGGATGACAAAAGAGATATTAGAATTGATGAGCACCAGAACACAAATAAAGACAAGATAGAGGAATATCAGAAAATACATAAGGGTATACGAGAGAAATGCAAAGTAGCAAAAGAAAGCTGGTTGAACAAGAAGTGCACAGAAATTGAATGACATTACAATAGAACACACCATTACTACATAATGGCATTTGGTAACGAGGAATAGAACGCAACCAGTTACAGGGTGCCTAAAATCTAAGACAGGCATTAAACTGTCTATATCATATAGTACGGTGAAGGCCAGAATATAGCAAAGAACTTTATGATGACAACAGCCCCGAGATAAACATACAAGATAACGGCGAGGGCTCCTTAATATTCCACGCAGAATTAAGGGGGACCCTAAGACACATGAAATATGGCAAAGCCTCAGGACCAGACACTATCATATTAGAGGAATTATTAGTTTTAGGTGAATTAGGAGTAGAAACAATCACAAAATTGACGAATTACGTATATAATAGCGGGCACATACTCGATGACGTGATGAGTGTCATATGTATAGTCTTACCAAAGAAACCAGGGACCAGCGAATGCGAAGAACACCGTACAATCAGCCTCATGAGCCAAGTAACAAAATTACTTTTCAGAATCATTATGCAGAGAGTGAGAAACCAAAAAAAAAAGAAATAAGTCCAAGACAATGTGGCTTCGTAGATTGCAAAACACAAAGGCATTAAATAATTTTATTAAAGTTGTAAACATTGCTAGATAATTTGAACATTGACAGTAAGGATTTAAGAATCATTAAGAACATGTACTGTCAACAAACAGCAGCAATAACAGTAGGAAATGAATGTGGCCCCTTTCAACAAATAAAACAAGGAGTTTCACGGAATAAAACAGGGAAGTTTACTTTCTCCAGACCTGTTCTGGTTATACAGTGAAAACATATTGCATGCAATAGTAGATATCCCAGGAATTTCGGTGGGATGGCATATCATAAATAATTTAAGCTATGTGGATGACATTGTTCTGATTTCTAAAAGTGAGGTAGACCTTGAAGAATTAATTAATGAAGTAGTAACAAGAAGTAAATAGAGAGGCCTCTTCCTAAATGTCAATACAACAGAAGTACTGAGTATTTCAAATAAATAAAACACCACAGCCTGCAAGATCAATGTGAAATGATACAGTACTAAAACAGGTACACTAATTTAGGTATTTATGTACAGCAATTACATCAGATGGAAGGCGTTCAACAGAAATCAGAAGCAGAATAGGACAGCAAAAACAATATTCAGAAAAATGAAACATATTTTGTGTAATCTGATCTTTTCATTAGAAGTGAGAAAGAGAGTTCTGCAGTGCTATATAACTCATATACTAAAACATAGATGCGAGTCCTCGACAATAAACAAATAAGGAATTGGGAAATTAGAAGTAGTGGAGAAGTAGCTCTACAAAGAATTCTTAGAATGACATCAGCAGGCAGAAAAACTAATGTGGAGGGATTGGAAGAGTAAATGTGAGAGGCAGCTAATCTATAATTTGAGAAAAACGACTATCTTCATTTTTTTTTGCCTCGTCATGAGACGAGGAGGTTTGGAGAGCATAGTCACAACAGGCAAGATTGAGAAAAACATAGACAGACGACGACAACGTGAGACAGTTTACAACCTGGCATGGCAGGGAAACAACAAGGATCCTGATACATAATAGTGGAGACACAGAGCTATGGAGAGTCATGATCCTCTACGCCAGCCGGGCACCTAATGATGGTGATATGACCTGAACAAGAGAACATCAAAGTAGAGTTTCTTCCACACAGACAAAACTATATACACTGATTTTAATATATACTTCTTCTTCTTCAGCGTTCATTCTCAAACTCCTTCTAGTAATCCCTTGTAGCTGAACCAATGTCCGACGAGAATTCAGCAGGATGTAGTCTAGAGAATGGAAATGCGTTGTGTCGCCGTTTTATTCTCGCTAATAGCCCGACACATCCGTCATCGGCGGTTAATATACACAATTGGGCTGTATAGAAATCTTCGATTCTTATAATGTTCCCGTCAAGCTATGTTACTGCTCACATATAAATAACATGCATGTTTCGTATTGATATGCCATGTATTTTACTGTCTTTTAAACTATTGTTAATTGTAAACATGTTCAAAGAACAAATAAATATTAACCGCCCTACAAAAGACCTGGTCACGATAATAAAGGTTGCAACTTCACATTGATAACCAAGAACTGAAAATGTCAACAATTCGTAAAATGTTTGGTTGAACAGCCCATTAATCATTACCTCCGCCTAGCGTCATTCTTCCTTCATTCTTCGTTGCTTATGTAGAGATGATGACGAATTTCTTGATAACTCCTCTGAGATGATTGATTTCTTTCGTAGACGTTCGTTCATTGACAGTGTCATTTTATGGGCATGACTTCGTTTCCGTATGTTATCTCGACTTGATGCCTTCATTAATACTCAGGGTACTTCATCCTCCTATGATAGAGTTAAACGTGTCCTTACTTTTCATTCCCATAACTTGTCATCCTATAACTTTACATTAGTCGAATCTTGTTAAGCATTATTCCCTTCTCCAGTCTGATTCTGAAACTCGTGCCGCTTTTCAGGACTTTCCTTTATTTGCCTATAGGCGGGGAAAATACTTTAATGACATATTGGTCCATAGTCATCTCCAGTCTTATGTTCCTGCTCACTTTGGCACTATTCGTGGCAAACGGGATCGTTGCTACACTATACCCCTATGTAATTCAGTTTCGCACTGTTTCATTTACTACGGCCACTTTCACTATCGATGATGCCTTTACATGTGAATCCCGTAATGTCCTTTACGTTATCATATGTAAACGTTGTGACAAGAAGTATATAGGTGAAACAGGCTTACGATTGAGTGACAACTTCTCTAAGCATCTTCATGTTATAAAACACAGAGAACCTACCCATGTCGCCATTCATTTCAATGGTGATGGTCATCGTGGTGCCCTCGATATCCAGGACACTGCCCTCAGATCCTGCATCACTGATGACAGATCTAGGTACGGTCTTGAAAATATATTTATTTTTTAGTTTGGTACCTGCAAGCCTGTGGAGGACAACTCCGAATTCATTTGTTTAAATGTGTGTTGGTGTGGTACTTATTGTATTGTTATCCATGTTGTATTGGGTAATAATTTGTTATATCTGTTATCATATTCCGTCCAATTTTCAACAAAACCCGCTTCCATGACTACATGTTTCCACGTACATCATTGTCACCTTTAACATCGTATTGTTTAAATGTCAATAGTGTATCTAGTGCCTCTGTGGTGATAACATTATTTTTACTGTTTTCATTGCTTTCACTGTTTGTTTTATGTAATCTTGAAAAAGACCTAACGGTTCGAAATGTTGAAAATGACTTGTGTATTGTAATTTGTATGTTTTCGTGTGTACACCTCATAACACCTTAGTGATAGTTGGTTTATTGGTTGCTGATCCAGCGGTCATGGGCGCATGCTCTTTGACCTAATGCCATTGTGTGATATATGCATGTGTTTGTTGGCTGTTGTTTTGTTCCATATAATGTGTTACATTTATCTGGCCTTGAAAGAGAAGCCTTTTCCTAATAGCATTCAGTTCTGGACATTCAAAACATTGGTGGTAAAACAGTTTCATATGGATGAGTGCACAGCCGACACCCTGGAGCATGTTGTGGATGTATTTCCTTCAGGTGATTGTTAGCTGTACAAGGTGTCTGCGGAGTTTGAAGATAACCTTAATCTTAGTGATAGTCCGTCTGTTGTTTTCAAGTGAAACATCAAAAACATGTATTCTACGTAAGTACTATTTATGTTACGTTTTATTGCAGTATTACGTTATATTGATATTTATATAAAAGTGCATAGCACTTCTAAAAACGGACCACATCATAGAAACTATATAATGTCAATAGCTAATAATCTGTATACCAACGGAGCATGATGGGATACCTTGCACGACTTGTATTTAATATTAAGGTCTTTACCCTTAAGTCTATTCAAAAATGAAAAGCGGTGATGACAGTGTATTTGTGAAATCAATCATGAAGCTAACGCTAAATATAGTTATACGTGAATCATTGAATTGGAAATGTTGTAGTTTAACTTTGTGAAATATCATACACAAGTCATGTGCTTGTTGATCTTGTCATGTGCCTGCTGACGCCAGCAATAAAATTTAACACTGTATTGCTGATTTTAAAATGTCAGAGATATACACTATATTAAATCAACAAACCTTTGGGATCGCCATGGAGTTTTTTATGGGTGCGGAAATGTGCACACTGGTTTACAATAACAGGAATTGAACTTAAATGCGCAGAAAATCTTATACTGCCTATTGTTTGTTCCCATGTGGAAGATGGTTGATAGTATCCACACGTGCCGTTAAACGAAGGGGTGGGAGCTGTAAGTTTCTGTTGAAGGCGAGATGTGATGCCTGAGTTGTACTGAATCCGTGTTTGTGAAGGGTGGTCGTGATGTTATCGAACCATCTCTGTCTCGGTAATGGGTGTGATCGCAGACTATCTGCGAGCATGCCTACATACTCAGTGGCTCGATGGGCATGATTGTGAAAGTTCAGGCGGGGTACATTCGGGAACAGTGGTTGGATGCAGTGAAGAATTCCTGTATGCGTAAAGTGATTTTAATTTTTGTTCTGGGAGATGCGGGAGTCCGGGGTAATGAGAGAGCAGATAGGTTGGCTGCATATACTGCTACTACGGCTGTTGGTGAAGCCGATGGATCGAGCATATATTTTTCCCTACGGGAAAACGCACGAACAAATGACTGTAAGTGACGATGATTGTTGTTCCATGACTAGATTAAAGGAATTTGGTTTGAAATATTATGTCGCTAGAAAAGAGCGGTTTCCTGGGCAAGAAAGAATGATGGTCAATTAACTGGGTACTGCGACTGTCAGTCAACGTGTAATGGCGGCTTTGTACGCTCTGGCCATCCACTGCACCTGATTTTCTCCCAGTTGTCTCGACTTTGTCTTGCCACTGGACCAAGATAAAACTCAGGAGAGAGAGTGTGGTTGACGATTAGCGCAACTCTTCCACACTATAAACCAACTTCAGCGCTAGTCATTTCTCAACCCATTTATTTATTTATCTTTATTAATTAAATATGAAGAGAACAAAGTGTGAATCAATCCTTTTTTGGTATTTTCTGGAACTCAGGTACATTGCCTCAAGATCTAAAAGATGCTTCTATAGTGCACCTATATAAAGGCAAAGGTACCAAACAGTCTTGCGATAATCATAGGGGCATATCACTTTTGTCTATAGCTGGTAAAATTCTCGCTCGTGTCATACTCAACAGACTAAATAATTCTCTACTAAACGAGCTACTCCCAGAGAGTCAGTGCGGTTTTCGTGCAGGTCGTGGTACAGTTGATATGATATTCTCTGCACGACAAATTCAGGAAAAGTCACAAGAGCAACATAGTGAACTCTTAGCAACATTTGTGGACTTAACTAAAGCATTCGATACCGTTAACAGAGAAGGACTGTGGAAGGTGCTTACAAAGTTCGGATGCCCCCCAAAACTTGTCACTGTGATACGACAATTTCATGACGGTATGATGGCTAGTGTTATCTGCGACGGAGGAGTATCTCCTGCATTCCCTGTCACAAATGGTGTAAAGCAGGGATGTGTGCTGGCCCCTACTCTTTTCAGCCTGTTATTTACAGCCATGTTAACGGAAACACACTATAGTAATGAAACAGCAGGCATAATGATCAATTACAGAACGGATGGTGGTCTTTTCAATTTACGTCGTCTAAAAGCAAACACGAAAACTAAATCTAGTACTGTTAGATAATTACTTTATGCTGACGACTGTGCATTGTATGCTGACTCTGTCGTAAACATGCAGAGCACCATAGACCGCTTCTCAAAGGCCTGCAACAACTTTGGTCTCACTATTAACACCAAAAAAACAGAAGTCATGCACCAAGCAACATCAAATAGCCAACATACTGCTACTTCCATCATCGTCAATAAGGAAAAACTGCAGGTAGTCGACAATTTTACTTACCTTGGAAGCACTCTCTCGCGATGTCAACATTGATGTGGAAATTAACAATAGACTGGCAAAAGCTAGTGCTGTATTTGGCAGATTACGCAACAATGTATGGGACAGAAGAGGTATAAGAACAACCACCAAACTACAAGTATATCATGCTGCTGTTATACCAACCTTACTATACGCCTGCGAAACGTGGACAGTGTATGCTAGACATGCAAGAAAGTTAAATCATTTCCATCTTACCTGCCTACGTAAATTACTAAACATCCATTGGTGGGACAAAGTACCAGACTACGAGGTCTTGGAAAAATCAACCTCAATAAGCATCCACACAATACTTATGAAGGCGCAGGCACGCTGGGCAGGCCATCTTGTGCGTATGGAGAACTCGCGATTGCCAAAACAAATATATTATGGAGAACTCAAGGCAGGATTTCGAAAAGCTGGTGGACAGAAAAAGCGTTTCAAAGACACGCTCAAGTCATCCTTGAAACATCTTAACATTGACGTAGGCGCTTGGGAGAGCCTCGCTCAGGATAGAGCAGCATGGCGTTACAGCATTAGAACGGGAGCACTAGCGGCAGAAGAATTCAGACAAGAAACTGCAAGACAGAAGCGGACACGTAGAAAAGAAAAAACATCTCAACCTCACGCAGATACCTTCTATTGTTGTCAATTCTATAAAAGAACATTTTGTGCGCGCATTGGACTTGCTAGTCATTTAAAAACGCACTATTAACTTTATTATTTTATTATTTATTGTTATTATTATTATGGTTTTGTTTATTGGTCATCGTCGATCACGACGGACGAACATCAATGGCGGCTACACTCAAGGAGAGATCTGAGCACCTATGGACTTGTCCGGAGTGCAGTGGCAATGATCCAACGACTAACTAACTAACTAAATAACTATAATACTAATTATAGTAGTATGGCATTGGAGAATTACGAATACCGACTTTCCATGATGTTCTCCCTATTCTCCTGTATACCACATCTCAAAGGCATCAATTCTAATTGTCTATTTATTGTTCATGTTTTTGATCCATACATTAATATAGAATAGATGTAACATTTTATCATTCTAATTTTTAACGTGTTTGGGCTAGTATCTCGTACTTAAGCACCGTATATTATAAAGATAAAATATACAGACATTTCCAGTAAAGTAAACAAATGTGCACTGTGCCGCACCTAATATAGACATGGATGCCACTCTTGAAGGTTTGCTAGCTGTTATTGGAAACTATATATCCATTATATGGATGTTATACAGCTGTTATCGATTCATTATATTCTCTTTAATTATTCTTCTAGAAAAAAAAAATTATCCTGTGGTTATCGTTTGGTTTAATATGCGTTATATCAGTTGTGATGCGGTAGTCATGTTTGAAAAAAGTAGATTATACGAGATACTTTCGAAGTGTGTCGCTCAGAGCTATCAAAGTTGAAATTTTTTTAAAGAATATTTCAAATGATATATGATCACGAATATCGAACTCACAGAAATAATTTAATAGGCAGCATTAGACACGCTGACAATGAAGAAGTTGATCTGTACATAAATATAATGTATATTAAGAATACCGATATAAATCGCAATATAGAATATTAAACCCGTGGGTTTACGGGGTCTGGAAGGGGAGCACAGAATAGCGACGATGTGATCTGCCATGTATATCGTAAGAGGCTACTAATGAGGCTTGGAGATGAGACTATGACCTATCGCAGGTTCTCAAAGAAGATGTGGTAGTCGTATTTTTAAGCTGCAGGTTTATATGCAATTTTTTTGTTCAATCCTCAACGTCCCCTAAATCAACCGAGCCTAATGAATTATTTACCAGATCGTCTACGAAAGTAAACACGCCGGACTTGATGATGTCCACATCATCCCGGTTATACCGTAGCTCAATAAAAAAATACGACACAGGAATGAAAATAATTTAATTAAATCTTGCTGGCATTTATCTGTCAATTGAATGTTTTGCGTTTAGTATTAGACGTACCTGTCTTACCTGAATCGTAGTCATTTAGTTTACTTAAGACAGTAAGGTGCAGGTATATAAGAAAGATGTGAATTCTGTTGAACATATCGATTGTATCATTTTCTTTAAGAATATCAAGTTTCCATGGATTATTTTGAAAACGATTCCAGTTTACATCAAAAGTTAACAATAGTGT
The DNA here is from genome assembly GCA_034231615.1 of Meghimatium bilineatum. Classification (NCBI taxonomy): domain Eukaryota; kingdom Metazoa; phylum Mollusca; class Gastropoda; order Stylommatophora; family Philomycidae; genus Meghimatium; species Meghimatium bilineatum. The sequence goes on along the minus strand of CM067311.1, from coordinate 56,139,329 downwards.
GTCTAGTGTGCTTCGATTCACCATAGCAATATATATGTGTGTGTATGTGTGTGTGTGTGTGTGATTTTCTTTCGCAGAATAACATGTAAGGTTTAATTAGATTATTCAAATTGTATGTATTTTCTTCATCAATTATTTCTGATATTTTAGGCACATGTTAGTGTCCTATAGCCCATCATTTTGTGGTGGAGCGAAAGGGTACACTTGAAGGGTATGCAATGGTGCTCAGTCTTAACAGCCCACCAGTAAGTACTATTGTTTATTAGATGTACAATTATCTGTCAACAAGACATTGTTATAAATATTGAATGTTCATTTCGTTATCTGTAATAAATGCCATTCCTGTGGTTTACCAAGCCAGGAGGAATTATGTTACGAGGGTTCATGTTCTGGGAAGGTCGAGAAATTGCGCCACCACTACAGAGCAAATTTGGTGAGACGACGGTAATTATGTGGTTTCTGGTCAACAACTGATTAAGCAGATACACACTTATTGGAAGCCTGTACTTTCACGCTGAACCATACTTCATATTACCTATACCTAATATTCTCAGAAACAGATCAACAAGGACATACAATAAATTGGCAACTTTCCATGTTTCTTTTCGACAAAATTATTTTTACACTAAAAGAAATTGAATTTACGATCCATGGTTATGGTGTATGTGACAGACATGTACAATGTGAACCACTGATTCTTACATGGTATGCAATAGGAATCACGGACCCACGTGTGACATTGTATGTAAGAGAAATCATGGACTCACCTGTAACATCGTGTGTAAGAGGAATCATGGACCCAACTGTAACATTGTGTGTAAGAGAAATCACGAACCCACCTGTAACATCGTCTGTAAGAGGAATCACAGACTCAACTAACATTGTATGTAAGAGGAATCATGGACCCACCTGTAACATTGTATGTAAGAGGAATCACGGACTCACCTGTAACACCGTGTGTAAGAGGAATCACGGACTCACCTGTAACACCGTGTGTAAGAGGAATCACGGACTCACCTGTAACACCGTGTGTAAGAAGAATCACAGACTCAACTAACATTGTATGTAAGAGGAATCATGGACCCACCTGTAAAATTGTATGTAAGAGAAATCATTGACCCACCAGTAACATTCTATGTACGAGGAATCACGTACCAACCTGCAACATAGTGTGTAAGTGGAATCAAAGACCCAATTATAACATTGTATGTAAGAGGGATCACGGACCCAAATGTAACATTGTATGTAAGAGGGGTCACGGATCCACCTATAACATCGTGTGTAAGAGAAATCACGGACCCACCTGTAACATTGTATGTAAAAGGAATCACGGACCGACCTGTAACACTTTATGTAAGAGAAATCACGAACCCGCCTGTAACATTGTATGTAAGAGGAATCACGGACCGACCTGTAACGTTGTATGTAAGATGAATCACGGACCCACCGATAACATTGTATGTAAGAGGAATCACGGACCCATCTGCAACATAATATGTTGCTGTGTGTCTTCTATGACGAACGCATTTAAAACTAACTGCTTTTAATTTCTACTGTGTACTTATACCATTCTTAATTTAACCCCCTCCCCTTTTCCCTTTTCCATGCAACACAGTTTATGACTTCGCTATACAACAATACCAGGGCTGAAATCCAGCATGATCCCTCGCTCTGCACTCCTTATACAACAATACCAGGGCTGAAATCCAGCATGATCCCTCGCTCTGCACTCCTTATAGAACAATACCAGGGCTGAAATCCAGCATGATCCCTCGCTCTGCACTCCTTATACAACAATACCAGGGCTGAAATCCAGCATGATCCCTCGCTCTGCACTCCTTATACAACAATACCAGGGCTGAAATCCAGCATGATCCCTCGCTCTGCACTCCTTATACAACAATACCAGGGCTGAAATCCAGCATGATCCCTCGCTCTGCACTCCTTATACAACAATACCAGGGCTGAAATATAGAGACAATGTGTTGCAAATGCAGCGGAGTTGTGCCATATCTTTTCGTTCTATATTATACTGAGTACGGTCTCAATCTAGGACACATGTTTTATCAGTACGACTATGGGCTTTCACGAGCTACAAGCTCACAGCTACATGCTCACAGATACATGCTCACAGCTTCTTACTTACAGCTACATACTCACAGATACATGCTCACAGCTACATGCTCACAGCTACATACTCACAGATACATGCTCACAGCTACATGCTCACAGCTACATGCTCACAGCTACATGCTCACAGCTATATGCTCACTGCACATACTCACAGATACATGCTCACAGCTACATGCTCACAGCTACATGCTCACAGCTACATGCTCACTGATACATGCTCACAGCTACATGCTCACAGCTACATGCTCACAGCTACATGCTCACAGCTACATGCTCACAGCTACATGCTCACTGCACATACTCACAGATACATGCTCACAGCTACATGCTCACAGCTACATGCTCACAGCTACATACTCACAGATACATACTCACAGCTACATGCTCACTGCTTCATACTCACAGATACATGCTCACAGATACATGCTCACAGCTACATGCTCACAGCTACATACTCACAGATACATACTCACAGCTACATGCTCACAGCTACATGCTCACAGCTACATGCTCACTGCTTCATACTCACAGATACATGATCACTGCTTCATGCTCACAGATACATGCTCACTGCTTCATGCTCACAGATACATGCTCACAGCTACATGCTCATAGCTACATGCTCACAGCTACATGCTCACTGCTTCATACTCACAGATACATGCTCACAGCTACATGCTCACAGATACATGCTCACAGCTACATGCTCACAGCTTCATACTCACAGCTACATGCTCACATCTTCATACTCATAGGTACACGCTCACGGCTACTTGCTCACAGCTTCATACTCTCAGCTACACGCTCACAGATTCATACTTAACAGCTACATGCTCACAGCTTCATACTCTCAGCTACACGCTCACAGCTTCATACTCACAGCTACACGCTCACAGCTACACGCTCACAGCTTCATACTCTCAGCTACACGCTCACAGCTTCATACTCACAGCTACATGCTCACAGCTACATGCTCACAGCTACAAGATCACAGCTACATGCTCACAGCTACATGATCATAGCTACATGATCACAGCTACATGCTCACAGCTTCATACTCACAGCTACACGCTCACAGCTTCATACTCACAGCTACACGCTCACAGCTTCATACTCACAGCTACACGCTCACAGCTTCATACTCACAGCTACACGCTCACAGCTTCATACTCACAGCTACACGCTCACAGCTTCATACTCACAGCTACATGATCACATCTACATTCTCACAGCTTCATGAATATTTTATGAATAAGAGTTATAAGAATAATTCATAATAATAATTCATAATAATACATGCATACGTCACATGAAATACATGAATAATTTCATCATAATCAACATCAACATTATTTATGAAATACATATGTTGATTTTTTTATCATCACCACCCTTGTTCCTAGAAACAATTTTTAGTCAATCTCTATTGATGCACACACTAATATAGTTATGTGTGCAACTTTAATCATGCATATTCTTGTGTACGGATATCAGAGTTGGTCAATAACAGAGGAAATTGAAATAAGAAAGCATGGTTTTCATAAAACATTGTACAGAAGAAAAGTGCGATAAAGTTATAAAGAATCACTTATAAGGAATGTTATACCAATGTGTTTGTAACAAACAAAATAAAGGACCATGCAAGTCAAGAACATCACCTCCTAACGTCGAATAGCAATTAGTGCGGTTGTGGTTCCCCTATTCACATTTCTCGTTCCCCCCCCCCTTCCGCCGTTATGTTTTATGGTAAAAAGCTTTGACATAATTCAAGTTGGACTAACATTCGCTGATTAAAGAAGCGTGCCTCCTCACAGGTGGTACTTTTAACTAAACTTAAATACTTAAACATAACATAAGTGGTACTTTTAACTAAACTTAAATACTTGAACATATTATTAGTGGTACTTTTGACTAAACTTAAATACTTAAACATAACATAAGTGGTACTTTTGACTAAACTTAAATACTTAAACATGACATAAGTGGAACTTTTGACTAAACGTAAACAAATCGTAGTAGTGGTGAAACATCGCCAATCTTGCGCAGTTTAGACACGCGATGAGGTGCTATTCCCTTTCCAAGACTTCTTGTTGGGGACAGCTGAGGATGAGTGAAGAAGAGGAGGACATACAGAAATATGGATTGCTGATTTGAAATATTGGATAGGATTATGTTTCGTCATACTAAAACAAGACACTAAGAACAGAGAAGCATTGCGGGTGTTGTGTGGTGGGGGTGTGTTTAAAGTGACAATCCTACTACCATAAGTGTGGAGGGGGGGGGGTGAGTTTTAGTGTTTGATGCTGATGGTAGTTAAGTGACAGGGTAGAGAATGTGACACGTTTGCTTAAATTCCGATGCTACTTGTATTTCTAGAGTTACTGGCATAGGGAATTAAGGGGTAGATTCATGATAAGAAGAAGAAGCAGAAGAATGTGTGGAAATATATGGACACATACATCAGAGACATCAATACGTAATGGGCAGATTAGGGATTAGTGATACTGTAGTAAACAATTCGTTACTGCATGTTCTCCTGTGAAAGGGTACAGAATGCTTTCTATGGGCTGTAGAAATAAAAATCGCTTTGCCATAGCAGACGCCGCGACATGTGCAAGAGGATTTTGATTGTACCCCCGAAAGAAAAAAATCATATCCCAACCGTTCCACCTAATTATTGGATGAACGAAGATAATGTTAATGGATACTTTTATTTTTTGCATGGATAAAAGCATAGATAATCTGCTAAATATATAGTAATGTACCATTAGATAAACAGGTTACTGGGAATACCTAACTATGAACAAATTCTGGTTACTTATGTACTGTTAAATATATACTAGAAGACACGAAAAGTAGCGTCCAAAATGGAGAGAAAGATACGAATATGACAGATCAGGGGTTATATCTTGCATAGCGGATCACTCATTATGAAACAGTGCACTCTAATGAGACGCCCAATGGTCGTGGTTACCCTGAACAAATCATCTATAATGTAAACTTCTAGATGTGTACGATAAAAACAAAATCCAAAATAAAACTTGTTACAGCAGAATGACTTGTTAACGAGAATGCTCGGAGTAACAATAATAGACAGAATCAGAAACGAAACATCAGACGGCTAAACAACACAATGTCAATCCTAGATTACATCATCCTGATGTGAGGGTAAAAGCAATTATGTGCAGGACATCACAATTCTATTGCAGAAGCCATTTTAATTACGGAAAAACAATAGCTGACACCCCCACCTATCCCAGTGACCATGGCTCAGAACTAAACTACTAAGGTCACCTCTGTCTGGAAAGGATAATTGGCAAGGAAATTAAAACTCATCACTCCAGCTATGTACTTTGCGGAAAAGTTGAAGAGCCACAGAATCGCTAGACTTTATCTCCTCAGAATAGTCGACTTATTAAAGAAGTACTCACTTGTGTTCTGTTCTTGGTATGAAACACCGCTCTAAAGAAACATCATACACATAGGAAATAAGAGCTAATGGCTCGCTATTCAAAACGAATAACGACCGAAACAATTACACCATCTGACGTGTCGGGTCATTTGCCCAAATAAATTAGAGACAACGCAATTTCATTCTCTGGACTATATCCTGCTGGAAATCTATTATGACCATTGTACTGCTACACACAAGATACAGCAGGAGTTTAGGAATGAACGCCGAAGAAGAACATAAGTGTGTGAGAAAAAATGCTCTTTTTGGAGAGGATGAGGAGAAGGAGTGTCAGATATTATTCGGAACTAATTCCAATTCATTTTCCTTACAAAGAACGGATCTAAGTCTTATTACAGCTTGAACTACACGCATTTGAAATAACTAATACCAGAATCCAAAGTTGAGAATTATATAGTAAAAATAACAGGTTCGTGTACCCTTTCTCGGGTACGAGCATGTGTGGCTTGCTCGGTTTGTTTTTTATTACTGCTTAAAGACGACGGGGAGACTTGTGATCTGAAAAATATCGGTTACACTTAATAATCAATATGAACAACCATACTTATTGCCAGTGCTATAGTTGCAACCTCACCAATAAAATGGACTTGGCCAGTGCTATAGTTGCAACCTCACCAATAAAATGGACTTAGCCAGTCCTAGTGTTGATGGAAATTTCAACCCTAAAATAGAGAGAGCTCTATAAAATCTAAAATCACATCTGTGTTACCGGGGCCCAGACCATATAGATATCGCCGATACAACCGTATTATTGCTACATCAATGGCAAACAATGACTGATATCTTTTCAATATACCTTCTAACTACAGGTGGTGATATCACAATGCTGAAAAAAGAAATATCAACTTTTATCTGGTATGTACTTCCTAGTAATTCCATATATTCGCTGTTTATAATTAATTTGTAGGGCCTTCTATATTGTTTATCTATTATTGTAACCATTCTGAACTCGAATTTTAGTATTATGTTTTTTTTTCTTTCGTTCGCTCCATTGTAACCAGCACGGATGCCCGTGTGATTTCCGTCAGGAGCGTGATTACGTTGTGCCACCGTTATGCGCCTTGTAGGCCTAACACATCCCATTTTGGCATGCCTTGACAATTCGGGTGGGCTACCCTAGCCTGTGACAGCCTCCCTATCTGTCGCCAGGAACGCGTGTGTGTGGTGACTCTTCGCTCAGACGATTTTTGCTCACGTCTGTCTCGCACAAGGTGTTCCACTGTCTATGAACTTGCTTCGTGTAATTGGACATACTGTGCCTGTGCCCATCGGGTACTGAACCGTTTCTCATCTGTAAGTTAGATTTCTTAAGAGGAAGAACTCAACAGAAGAGTTGGACCCTAGCTCTTTCGCCCTCTTAGACGAGGTGTCATTCACCGACATCGTGAACCCCTTGCCCAAAGTTCGAGTCTCACACCACGCGTTTGAGAGCAAGGCGTTCTCGAGCTGAGCGACCTTGTCCCAATAGCGCCTGAGCCCATCAGGTACTGAATCCTTTCGCTCTGCAAGTGTATTTTCGGTATAGGAAAGCCTGACAGTAGAGTTGGGCCATGACTGCCATCAATGTCCTTTTCTTGCCTGAGTCTATCGGTTACGGCTTCCTTTCTCTTTGCGAGCATGTTTCCGGTATAGGAAGACTCGACATTAGAGTTACGCCTAGTCTTTTTGCTTTGCTAGACGCCCATTATTGGGTATGGTCTCTGCCTATAGGAAATCAAGTACCTAGCAGCTCGTCACGAGCTAACAGAGCTTGTAGTTCCCATTTCCGTAATCGTTTCCACTATCTATTTGCAGTGTGGCTGCCCTGTAGCTCTGTTCTGCCATTTCATTTTTTTTTCTATTGTACTCAGTATGAAATATATCTGTCTTTCACCATGCATCCACCTTTTTTAATCCTTTTTTCATTGGCCGCCCCTCCAATGTTCGAACTGGCTAACTAGCTTCACTGTATGTCGACAGTGTCACTGTATGTGGTGTTGCTGGTGGTGTCGGAGATATTGTCAGTCTTTTATGCATTCACATCTCTTTCCATCTGCTGCCTCCACATTCTCGGACACGATCCCCAAATTATTTGGCCGGAATCAGCTCGATCTGCTGTATTTCTGTTTCCATGGTGCACCGCGAGGAGGTACATTTGGGATCTTCGTTATCTGCTAACCCTGGGTCCGCCGAGAGCAATGCGTTCCCTTTGCACCCCGGTATTATGTTATTGGTGTATCAACAAAAATAAAACTACACAACATCTGAAAGGGTTCTCAGCAAATAAAATAGAGATTGTTTGTCAAGCGGATTAATCATGTTTTCAATTTCTAAAACATGATCTTCAGCTATATACAAGTTGAGACCACGAACAATAAAAATCTTAGAAAATAGAGAAGGGTGTTTTGGGGTTCAACCTTCCCCAGCCCCCTTCCTTAGGAGATAACAACATGGCATTCGATAATTGAAGGCAAGTACATCATGACATTCATTAATAGAACACAAGTCATAACATGACATTAATTACTAGAACACAATCCATTACATAACATGCATTACTAGAACACAGGCCATAATATGACATTCATTACTAGAACGGAAGACATAACATGACATTAATTACTAGAGCACAGGTCATAATATGACATGCAGTACTAGAACATAAGCCGTAACATGGCATGCAGTACCAGACCACAAGTCATAACATGGCATGCAGCACTAGACCACAGGCCATAACATGGCATGCAGTACTCGAAGTCAAGCCATAACATGATATTCAATTCTAGAAGACAAGCCAGAACATTACTTTTAGTTCAATACTAGAAGACAAGTAAGAACATGGCATTCAGTACTGGAGTGAAAGATATAGCATCACATTCATTACTGGAAGACAAGATAGAACATGGCACGCAGTACAAGGAGCAAGACAGAACATGGTATTCAGTACTAGAAGACAAACCTAAGAACAAATAGTACTAGAAACTGGCCAGTAGCATTCAGTACTGGAAGGTAAACGGGGTTATATTCTGCAACGCACCCAGCTTCCCAACCTTCCTTTCTACTCGTAATGGGTTTCGCTCGCAAAAATATCACCGGTAATTTTACGGAAATGTAGGAAATGTTCAGTATAACATGTCAAAGATATGTGATTTAGGTAAATCCCCGCCCCGAATTTACGCAACGCGTATCTAAAGACATGTAAGAATTGTTGGTGTGGCGTAAACTTGTTTGCTTTGTACATCAGAAGAAACCGAATCTTATTCGAAAATTATTTTGCAAGGAAAAGTCGAGCAGGGAAGAAGAACAGGCAGAAAGAGAAACAGTTGAATTTATAAAATCAAAGATTGGTCTGGGCATGGTTTTTCTACACTCTGATGTTTCGGGTCATTTGTTCAAATAAAGCGGTGACGCAACCTATTTCTGTTCTCTGGACTTCGTTCCCTGGAAGGTTGTACGTGTCCTGATATGAGAGTGTTATAGCGGATGTGTGAGGACTAATGCAATGACAAGTAGTGCTAATATTCCAAGAATGTTATGCCATGTTTGTTAGATTCCAGTTGGTACAAGGAATACAACTTATGTGTTAAACATCTGAACACGTATGTGTAAAATATCTGATCACGATTGTGTAAAATACCTGATCACGTTTGTGTAAAACAACTGATCACGTATGTATAAAATATCTGATTACTTATGTGTTAATTATCTGATCACGTGTAAAACTATGTACTCTGACAATAATTCATGACACAACTTGACAAGGCTCAACAGAAGTAGATAACTGACTTCATGACTTCACTGTACTCAGGGTACCTCATATGCACCCAGCCTTCTCAACGAAGTATGCCGCAAGTCGAGATTACGTACCACATAGCCGCTAACCCCGTAGCTTCACGCAGTAGTTCCCTTGTATCGCCGAGAACCTTCATTTTATAAACAACACGTCGTTAGCATTATTCGGACTCGCGACCTATTGAGTGTGTAGCGCATGTCTGAAAGCTTTGAGCTGTGGTCTCACATCGTGAGTTCCAGAGTTCGATCCCCAGTTAGGGATGAGTTTTTTTTCTGCCGTAGTGTAAAATTAAATATCGCCCTAAACATGACGTGGCCACATCAAGGGCATTCGGCCTAATAATCACTCACATCACTCGAAATATCCTTTGCAACTCTCTAACCAGACAATTTCAGTATTGACAGTATTGAGTGACCTCGTGAGCCTACAACCGAACCACTACAGCTTAAATACAGCTAAACTACTACAGCTTAACCAACACAGCTAAACCACTACAGCTTATCCAATACAGCTGAACTAATTCGCTTTACTACCTTACGATAAACCTCGTTTCATTCCTCAATATTACCTTATGTACGAGGCTTGACCTACACAGAATTATAAAAATAACTGACATTTTTGTGCTAACCAAAATAAGTAAAATTTACCTTTATCTCTACTTTCTTGTGTATCATGGTGTGTATCATGATGTGTATCATAATGTGTATCGTGATGTGTATCATATTGTGCATCATGTTATGCATCATGTTGTGTATCATGCGACGTATCATGATGTGTATCATGATGTGCATCATAATGTGTATCATGCTGTGTATCATGATGTGCATCATGTTGTGTATCATGTTGTGTATAATGTTGTGTATCATGCGACGTATCGTGATGTTTATCATGATGTGTATAATGGTGTGTATCATACTATGTATCATGATGTGCATCATGCTGTGTATCATGATGTGTATCATGCGGCGTATTTTGATATGTACCATGATGTACATCATGTTGTGTATCATGATGTGTATCATGATGTGTATCATATTTTATATCATGTTGTATATCATGTTGTGTATCACACGGTGTATCGTTGTGTGTATCATGATGTGTATCATGATCTGTAGCATGATGTGTACCATGTTGTGTATCGTGTGTCGTATCATGCTGCGTATCATGATGTGTATCATGATGTGTATTATGATCTTATTATGCTAAGTGTCCTAACAATTGCAGATGCTAAATTGAGAAGCAACGATGTCCAGACAACTGCTTCTCTTTCTTCTTCTGCTCGGGACACTATTTGTCATCTGCAACACGCATGAGTCTTGCCATATATTGGAAGCCTTTCTTGACGATTGCCATGTTCAATTCCATGATGAACGCTGCTTTGAGCTACAACATTCTTTTATACAGAACTGTGCCCCCATGAGGTGTTCTCAGGCTGAGAATGACTTCTATCAGGGGCACTGTTACACTCATTACAGCATCGAGTGCGCCAAAAAATTAACAACTATGATACATGATTGTCCGGAATATGAGGTGGAAATATTAAAAGCACAGCACTATTACTAAGAGTGTTGTTCAATTTATATTTACTTGTCATCAGCTTGTCCATTAGGAATTACATTTAAATATTTCATTTAAGCTCTTCAGTGATACCATGTTTTCATAGAAATCTCATTGATATATCAATCAGTCAGTAAAATACTAACCTAGCAGGCTCGTAGGGGTACCACTTTGGATGCTTTAACACACAGAGTTCTCTAGCGATTTCTGTTATCAACGATGTGGATGAGTAAGGACAAATTGTGTCTTGTTCTTTCCTTGATTTTGTCTGTCCATGTCTTTATTTTCCTCCTGTTCTTCCTCCCTATTCGACGGTTTCATACAGTATTGTTTTTGACAAGGAATTATCTCTGCATACATGTCCAAACCACGCTAGTTTTCGTCGTTTCACTATTGAAAGCAATGGTTCTTGTACACCTGCATACATCTTTATTTTATTTCTTACGTTCAAATTTATCTTATGTTCCTTATAGGAAATTCGCAGAATTCGTCTGCAGCATTTGTACTCGAAAGCCTGTAATCGCCTCTCCATGTCCACAGTGAGTGTCGAATTCTCACAACCATACAGGACAACAGAAAGCACCACCGACTTATACAGTTTGAATTGTACTCCAACGCTGATGTTGCTTTTCCAAATCACTGTTAGCCTTAACATAAACGATAAAAGCATCCCCAGCCTTATTTTTAATTCTGCTTTGCATTTACCATCGCTGCATATGCTGGATCCGAGGTATTTGAAGATATTCACCTCCTAAATCCTATATCCATTGATCATGATATCGTTCTGTTCTTCTGCGTCTCTGCTGTTAACCAAGATCTTGCTCTTTTCTGTGTTGATTTCCATTCCGTATTGCCCGTAGCTTTTTCCAACTCTGCTATTAACTCTTGTAATTCTTGTTCTGAACCAGCTATAAGATGCGTATCAGCAGCGAAACGCAAGTTGCGAATAGGGCGACCTCCGATCGACATAGACGTGTTGAGGTCATATAGTGTCTCTTTTATGATGTGCTCTATGTATATGTTGAAAAGTACTGGATGCATTAAGCATCCTTGCCGAAACCCCACATTTGTTTTAAATAACTCTCCAATTCCATTGTTTGGTAAGACAGCACTATTTGCATTTTTTTACAGTAATTCAACAATGTCTATGATTATGGTGTCAAAATTAAATTGTCTCATTATGTGTCATAGACCATCATGCCAAACACAGTCAAAGGCCTTTGTAAAATCGATTTAATTGTTGTACATATCACGTTTGTGCTAATATATTTTTCTATTAATATTTAGATGTTAAATATGTGTTCAACTGTGCTTCTGTCTCTTCTGAAGCCAGCTTATTCTTGTTCAATTACTTTTTCCGACTTGTGCTTGTTCTACTGTTCAGCAGAATTTTAAGTATCACTTTACTCGGATGCGTTAATGATTCTGTAATTCGTACACACTTTCAAATTTCCTTTTTTTGGGGAATTGTTATAATAAGTTCATTCAGCGGGCCATTGTTTTGTGCTCTATATATTCTGGCAGCTTTTGGTCATAATATTTACCACATTTCATTCATTCATTCATTCATTCATTTTCCTTTTGCGCTGAAGTTAGCGCATAGGGCAGATCTCTCCAATTCTGTCTGTTCAAAACTATTGTGTGCAGTTCTTGAATAGTATGAATATTGGATGTTTTACTTTCTCTAAGTATTGTTCTTCTGTGTGTTTCTTTTGGTCTACCCCTTTGCTCTTTTGCCTGTAGATATCCATTCAAGAGATTGGTGGTGTATTCTGTTGGTGTCTGCGCGTAGGACATGCCCGATGTAAGACCAATAGCTTTTACCGATAACATCTGTGATGAAATTTTGATGTCTCTTCTCTGATTTTATCATTCCATTTGAATTCACTCCAATGGGTGTTAGTTATCCAACAAAGACATTTGTTCTCGAAACTCAGTAATTTCTTTTCTGAAGATAAAGAGCTTTTCAAGCACTCACGTCCATATGATAGCACCGGAATAACGCAATAATTAAATAAGCGCATTTTCGTGCGTGTGCTGATTGACTTTACCACATTAATTCCCCTGTATTTCAAGAGTTTGCTGTAATGTTGTCTACACCAAGTGATCTCCCTCCTTTCAATGTTCGTATTACCTCTTTTATTTCATCTACTAGAATTTCTACATTTCCTATTTCTATGTTGCTTAGTTCAGAATTCTCTAATATCGAGTAGTCAGGATTACACTTGCAGTTATACAGCTCCTTGCAATACTCTGTCCATCTTTTGACTAGATATGTTGTTTCATTGAATATATTTCTGTGTTTGTCTTCTATCGTGGATATCTAAGGTCTTTGTGAATGTGTTATTTTTCTTAAAGTGTCCTGTGCTACCTTACGGTTTCCGTGTTTAAATCCTGCATTAATGGTTTCACATTGTTCCTTTAGCCACACTTCTTGTGCTTTTTTCTTATTTTTTCCCGATACTTTTGTTTATTTTGTTATATTTTCCTGTCATTTTAGGTACCTCTTTCTTAATCTTTTTTATTTTCCTTCCTTCGTCGCACAATTTCAGGATGCCATATGTTACCTAAAGTTTGCATGCTATTCTTCTTGTCCCGGATGTTTCTGTTGCTGATTCTAATAAAGTTCATTTCATGGTTTCTGTGAGAGAGTTAACATCTTCATTTACAAGGTTTAGAGCTGCAAATTGTCTTCCCACTGTTGCCTCGAATATATCTGCTATTTCTAAATGTTTCAATGTTTCTACATTAAATCTTAATCGTGTGCATTTGTTTTGCGTATGATTCTTTTTAAGCTTAATTATGATCGTCAATAGAACAATATCATGGTCGCTACCGATGTCTGCTTCTGGAAAAGTTCTTGTTTGTGCTTTATGCTGGACTTAATTTTGTTCGGTGTAAGAATGAAATCAATTTGATTATGTATATCTGCTTTTGGAGCATGCCACGTTATTCTTCTGGAAAGTGTGTTTGGGAAATAAATATTTACAAGAGTGAGTTTACATTTGTTGGCAAAATCCAATAGTATTAGTCTTCGTCCATTCGTTCCTCCTGTTCTAAATTTCCATACTGTGCCGATCCATTGAACATAAGTGTCAAGTCCCACTTTTACGTTCCAGTCACCTAGTACTATTAATATATCTTTTTTGAATGATATCTTTATTGTGTCTTCTAGTGTGTCGTAAAATGCGTCTATTTCCTCTTCGTCATAGTCGGCAGTTGGGACGTAAACTTGATTGATCGTGTCGTGTTTGGGTCTAGGTGATACACGTGTTGTTGTAAGTCTGCTGTTTGTAGGGATGCAGCGAATGTTAGAGTTAACTTTCCCTTCGTGAACAATAAGTCTCACTCAGTGTTGTTGTTTTGCTTCGTCTCCATTATGCCAGATTTTATGACAGTCGCCCTTGTTGTTTCACCAAAAGCCGTCCACCTTATCTTTGCCATTCCCATGATGTCCCATGTGTACTTGTTTAGTTCATGTGTAAGTTCGCTGCTCTTTCCACAAGCATAAAGAGTGTGCAGATTTCACGATTCTCGTTTAAGTTTAAGATCTGTGTTGTTTATTCTGTGTATGTCATTATCTATTGTAGTATTTCAGGTGGTGAAAGGTTTAGCTAGTGGTGACCATCTTCTCTTCAGTTGGGTAAAAAATGCTATTTCGTCCACCGTTGTGCTATGCATAGCGCACTTTTTACATTAACGTCACAGATTCTTAGAGAATAATTATTCTAAACACAGATTCTAACCCTTCTCCCCCCCCCCCTTACAAAATAATATATAAACTAATTATAATCCTTTTAACCTCTTTTACCAAAATCTATAATTTTACACAACTTATCTAACACTGCAAAAGTCACAAACGTGGACGAAACGGCAGACGCACCTTCATGTGTCCCTATAATGTGTTTACATAAGTGTGCTTTCTCTCGCGGTCTTCGTATCACTTTACTGATGTCACTACATGACCTTTGAACTTCTCGCTGTGCAATTCACTAACATTTAACTAGGTCACACACTTTAACATCCTACGCATACAAATAAAGGCTTCTAATCTAAAGAAAAAAATTTACGTTGGTGTTATCTTTGAATCCGTTGACAAGATAACCTTCAAGAAATTATTCCAACACATTGGCTTATCGTCTAACTCACATAATTTCACTGAATATAATATAACACAGATCCACACATTACAGGAAGAAGAAAAAACGCATGGTATCGGGATTACGGTTAGTTAGTTCCTTTCGTGCCGTAAGCGACACATAGGGCAGAGGTTTTGGTTCTAAATATGATGCGGTCCGCTGCTTGCAGTTTTAGTTATTGGTTGATCTTACAGCCTACTTCCCCTTCTTTAAGAATGGTGTTTTTAATGGCTGTTTTAGGTTCTCATCTTTTTCTTTAACCCTCAGGTCACCACATAAGGGCTTGTTGGTTTATTTTGTTTACATCGAATCGTAAAACGTGACCAAGGTATTTACATCTTCGTTTTCTTATGATGTTTGAAACATACTCCTGGTGTGTTTTGTCTCTTCTCTTAGATCACTATTTGTGACGAAGTCGCTCCATTCATTAGTTTGCGAAGACATTTGTTGTAAAAGCTGTTTAGTTTGCTGTCTCTGTCTGTTGCTTGAGTTGATTTCCAGCTTTCACTACCATACGTTAACACTGAGACACTGCATGAGTTAAATAGCTTTAACTCGTGATTACGGTACCATAAAGTATATATATATATATTTTTAATATATATTTTATATATATATATATACGTCCTTGACATATAAGGACCAAGGGTTGTATTATTGGTGAATTTATTGACACATTTCTGAAAACCGGTAATTGTTAGAAGTTTCTGTCATTGACTTCTACCTCGGCCATGTTTTAATTATGTTGTGTTTTCATTTTTGAAAAAAAAAATTACATACTTTCCCCATACTTTCTTGATCGAATTTGGCTACAAATTGTGTGACGTGATTTGTTGTAGATATGAAATTATTCCTACACACTGTCTGTTCTACTCATGTATAACTGTAGGTTCGTTGGGCAGGTCATTTGGTGCGTATGCCAGACCACCGTCTGCCTAAGATAGTTCTCTATTGTGAGCTGGAGAAGGGCACACGATCTCAAGGTGGCCAAAAGAAGCGCTACAAGGACTCGTTAAAAAAATCACTGAAAGCCTTTGAAGTAGACCACGCTACATGAGAAGACCTTGCACAAAATAAATCTACATGGCGTTCTAAAATAAAACAGAGTGCATCATCTTGTGAAAAAGGAGAAATGTAGCAGCTCAACAGCAGAGCAGCTAGGAAGTACCGGATAGACCGAGATTCGTCTACTGTCGTAATTCCATTTCCGAACTGTCCAATGACATTTACAGCTCGAACAGGGCTCCTTAGCCATCTACGAACTCATGAGCAAGGACATAACTAAAATGGAATTTTTAAAAGTGGATGTAATAAATGGTCATCATCACCTGTGATGGACGAACACCATAAACATAACTGTAAGGTGACGCATGACGGTCGCGGTGAAGACCTGTGTACAGAATGTGAACATGATATGAGATGATGATGTGTGATTATTTATGCGTATTTGGGTGGCTGACATTGGCTTCTGTTTGGCACACGACTACAAATATATACATATTGACCAACGAAAAACAAAACAATAATAAAAACGCAGCAAATGAAGTTTAGTTTACTTTCTGTAAGGAATCTTTACTGTTGACGGTCTCTTGTGAAGGATACATGTTGCTAAGAGATATTCGGTAATAGTTTTCTCGGGATTTTTTTAGTAGAAGCTGAAATACGATAGCGAGACATGATACAAGAGACAATGACAGCTTAGTTACGATAGCGAGACATGATACAAGAGACAATGACAGCTTAGTTAGGATAGCGAGACATGATACAAGAGACAATGACAGCTTAGTTAGGATAGCGAGACATGATACAAGAGACAATGACAGCTTAGTGACGATAGCGAGACATGATACAAGAGACAATGACAGTTTAGTTAGGATAGCGAGACATGATACAAGAGACAATGACAGCTTAGTTAGGATAGCGAGACATGATACAAGAGACAATGACAGCTTAGTTAGTATAGCGAGACATGATACAACAAAGAATGAGAACAGTAGTTTTAATAGTAGCAAACAACACTACATTAATAATAGCGAGAATTATTTAATTGTAAATTTAGCTGTTCTTGTTATTCATCAATCACAATTTATAATGACCATTTGTTGCATTAAATTTTGAAATACATTTTCCATTTATTGCCTCTATTGCTCAAGGGCATTTGCCGCCAGAATAGGGATGTTAGCTAACATTGGACTCAAATTAAAAATACCGAATATCTAAGCCTTATACTGGCGACAAATGCCCTTGAGCAATTGGGGCAATGAATGACCACTATAGATGGTGTGTGGTCTACTTGTGACTTTCTAGCTACTCTCCACTGATGAGATGATGTGTCTGTTTCGACTGTAGAGCGCCATGCAGCTCTATTTTATGCAAGTTCTTCCCATCTATCTTGGGGATTTTTAAAGACTTCAGAGAGTTCCTTTACGAGTCGTTGTAGCGTTTGTTTTTTTTACTATCGTGTAAACGTATGCCCTTCTGCAACTCACCATAGAGAGGTATCTTTGGCATGCGATGATCTAGCATACTTACCGCATGATCTTTCCAGCGAATCTGTGTCTACATCCGAATAGTATCTAGATATACTAGGTCAATGTTACTAGGTATAACAGATCTTCCAAAGTTACTAGGTATACTATGCCAATGCTAGGTATACCAGATCTGCCAAAGTTACTAGGTATACTAGGTCAATGTTACTAGGTATACTAGGTCAATGCTAGGTATACCAGATCTACCAAAGTTACCAGGTATACTAGGTCAATGTTACAAGGTATACTAGGTCAATGCTAGGTATACCAGATCTGCCAAAGACACTGCTATCCGGAATCATGTCTTACATGTGCATAACTTTTCTGAGAAAAGTTTGTATTGAGTTTCCTCACATGTCAACTATACACAGTCCATGTTTCACCATCGTATAACAGCACTGGATGTGCCACTGCTTCGCAAAGCTCTCAGAGCTTAGCCTTTATGCTAATGCCGTTTCTATGTTATACATTTGCTTACGAGGTAACAAGACATAGAACGGCTTGCAACTATATAAATAGTGTTAACAGAAGATAAACGAGAAGTGGTGAAGCTGCTTGCATCTATATAAAATGTTAACATAAGATAAACGAGAAGTAGTGAAGCTGCCTTATAAATGCAAGCTGGGTTGGATATTGCAATTTATTACATTTTAACAGCGATTGCTGCAACTCGATGTTAAATGGATACTAACAGTAATTTTCGTGAACTGTAAAGAACTAGTAGTATAATGACCCATCGTCTTACAGGGAATATGCGTATGTATATTTTAGAAATTTGATGAAAGATACATTATACATGAATGGATCTGCAGGGAAACAATGATAATGGCTCATAATAACGAATTCATTCACAATGAGTCGAATGAACATCAAGAACCTCTCAGAAACATGTATAATAATTATCTAGAACATTGTTTTTCTGACTTAAACATATTAACCGTTCAATAATGGCCACTATATAATTGAATTTTGAATGATTTCAACATTTTGTGTGACTTATTCACATTGCTAGATCTGACTGTGTGCATTGGATATTTTCACATACGAGTACATACGGCGACGGGAAGAAACCTGTTTGGAAAGCGAAAAATTAAATATAGTGTGGTGTTGTAACATATATCTTTGACATATTCATATTAATAATATGTCAATGCAAGTAATGCTGACGACTGTATAATTAGTTAGTCGTCGGATCATCATCACTGCAAACTGCACACGTCCATAGTTGCTCTGATCTCTCCCTGAGTGTATCCGCCATTAGACTTTTGCTGACTGTACCTGCTCACTGTTGGTTGATCATCATTGTTCTGCGCCCTCCAAAATATTCACTTCTAGCAGCACCGCATTTAACACCCTGTACTTTAATACTGGTCATTGAAACGTAATCATTATCCACACGTCTCCCTCTCGCGTGCTATATCTCACATGGATTTCAAAACGTCAGCTGGTCCATTTCCCTATCGCCCTGTGCCACAATCGTACATGACGCCAGTTCATCTGTTCTTTCATTACCTCGAACACCCACATGTCCTGGTACGAAAATAAATGTTTCTACTTTCAACCTTTCCTTTCTGAAGGGCTGAATCCAATGTTCGCAAATGATACCCACTAATGCCTTCCTAATCATACTTAGAGAGTTACTGACAATGCAGACCGGGGATGTCTTCTGTGTGCCTACCCACTCAAATGCCCTGATCGCCGCCATAATATCAATGGTCATGCTACTCGTAGTGGCAGCGAAAGCCCTACTCTCCTCCCAAATCATGTTACCTGCGTACTGAGATGTGAAGACCCAAGCACTGCGAACATGTCTAATCACAGACTCATCAGTGTATATAATCACATCTCCCTATTTGGCATTATCAGACCAAAACCTGCACCTCTTGCTCCAAAGCTGTGGGACACCATTCTCTGCATTCCCTGAAAAGTTTTATTACTATTGCCAAACAAGTTTTGAAATCTGTGGGTAGACCTATCCATTCAGCATATGCTACCACATCTTGCAATCTGTACACGTTTTGTATGACATCTTCAGAACGTCCCATCCACGACTTACCTATCCTGTGAATATATATATATATGTCCTCTAGTGTCCTACTTCGTTGTTTATATCAGGAACCATATATATGTGTCCGCTTGAGTTCTACTTCTGTGTTTATATCAAGAAACATATACATGTGTCCTCTAGTGTCAGACGTCTTTATTTACTTATTGTCCACGTTTCGCTTCCATATGACAGAACTGACTTTATGTGCATTTTATTATTATTCTCCTCACTTTTATTTTTAAGAAACTGTTCCAGGGAGCGTTTTTAATTTTGTGAAAAAAGTTATTGTACCTGGCCTACAATATTCGTGTTTCTGGCCTATAATATTCGTGTTTCTGGCCCATAATATTCGAGTTTCTGGTGTACTATTCAATCTGTTACAGATTCCCCACTCAGTTTTGATAGCAACGTGAAATACAAATACAAGGAACAATACGAATACATTGGCCATGTGTAGGGTGATATCTAAAGTAAACATCTCTTGCGGTGCATACAATGAACATACAATGGCATATTGTAATATGCTTGGTATTTGCGATACTAGATATGGATACATTCTTCAGTAAAACCGCTATCTGTATATTTGAACTAGTTGTCTTCATATGTTTCGGATCTGACATATCCTTATAGATTTAGTTGTTCAATGTTTGATCTTGGTGGAAAGAAGGTGACCTAATGCATCCGCTTAGAAAGAACATATTTCGAACATGGCAACATCGTTGCTGAGGTACCATTCAACCTTTTTTACGGCTCTGTATAAAATATTGAATAGTTTTATTTAAAAAATATACCTCATATAATCGTCTCATATATCGTTAAATCCGTTCACAGAGAACCGTCAAGATATTATCCAAAATACAATGGCGTATTGAGTAACGAAATATCGATCACTAAATAACACAGTTCCCTACACTAAAGAGAAAAAAAGAACATCGCCATGTCGCAATGATACCATCACATTGTAACAGACTTTCCAGTCCTGAGAACCAATCATAATAAAATATTTCTAAATGATTCATGTTTGTGATGGCGACATTCCTCGACCATCCCAGTGTATGAGACCCGGTTTCTTACATCCTGGTAACAGGAAAAACCACAGAGATAATTTTCGTACATTTGGTAATTTTGTATTAATTTACCAAAATTATTTGAAATTTATATAATCGAATGGAAATAATACAGTGCCTCACATTTGTGATGAACAAAAAAAACACACCGGAAACTATTGAAGATAATATAATAATGTATCATGGGTAGGACAAGAAAACCAACAATTAGTTTCATTAAAATATTATAGTTGTTTTTACTCTAGTTCAGAATGCAAATGATTTGGTCACTGTTCGTTGGATACTAATAATGACAGTTCGGGAAAAGAATGACAATCTGTTACCTGTAAACAGATCATTGTCACTTCTTGTAGGAACTCTTACTTCTGTCTTCTACTTCTTTATCTCCATGGATGACAAAGAGATGCAGGGTAGAGGACATTACAATTTTATTATTTAAGGAAACTTGATATGAGTCCCGGTGTGGCCTCATTTACACAACTGCAAATGACATGTGTTTTTGTCAGAAATCTATGGGATGTCATGACGATCTACGCGCTCACAACAAAGGGACGTATTTTTTATCATTGTCATCTGGTTTTTCTTTCATACTAAAGCGTGTTAGCAGGATATAGTACGGAATTGGAATTGGCTGTGTCATGGTTTAGAAGCTGTTTGCGATGTCTGCGCATTTTGGCTTGTCACACCAGACTTCAGTATGTCATTATATATAACTGTAATCTAGAGGTGCTCATCCCATGACACATTCGTCAACGATGCTACTGCTTTGCATGAATATAAATAGCGCATGCCACACCAGTGACAGTAATACAAAATAACACTCACACATAGAAAATGTATTAAATATTATTCGAATTTATAGAATCAAAACAAAAGTACATAACCCATGTACACAAAGCAGTATTAAAAATATAATGTATAGAAAATATCCCGTACAATCATGTATTATATTACATGTTATTTTATTTATACACATTTTCTCATGAAGATAAAAAGAAACTCACTATTTGTTTTGTTAACTAGAAAAATATAAAATTGACATTCCCGTCTTAGAGTTCGCGGTGGGTAATTAGAGTTCGCGGTGGGTAATTAGAGTTCGTGGTGGGTAATTAGAGTTCGCGGTGGGTAATTAGAGTTCGCGGTGGGTAATGAAATGAGACTCACACTTCCATCATCATCATATATAACAGGGGTTGGCAACCTTTTGCTAATTGTGTGCCAGCTTAAGGTGTCAAATTATTCAGAGTGCCAACATCACATATCATTTTATACAAGTCGAGGTCAATATTTTTATTTTACCATATATTTTATTATTATATTTTAATTAATTAATATATAGTGATATTCAATAATATGTAAAGTTGTAAACAGCATTAAAAGAAATAGAGTTTCTTGAAAGATTTAAAAAAAAAACTTTTTTATTATTAATGGGAGCTGTGCCCTTGCATAGTCTTGGCCTGTTGCTTAATATCGACAACATACTTTGTCACATTGCGTTTGACACAATTTTCTGAATGTTCAGGAGTTAGGCGACTACGCTGTGAATTTAGCACTGCTTTCATGTGATTTATAATCAACTTTATACAGGAAACGTGAAGAGTCTGCGTGCCATTTGAAATTGCTTGGCGTGCCAGGTGTGGCACGCGCGACATAGATTGCCGACCCCTGATATATAACATGCATGGAGCGCCATCAACGCCACCATCCCAACATCCAGTCTAACATGCATCGAATATCATCCACCACCCTCCCCTGAACCCAACGCTGAGACTAATATGCATCGGACGTCACCCCCCTCGAACATCCAATCCAATATGCTCCAACATCAAATCTTACATACATCAGACGTTATCCACTTAAATATCAAATCTTACATACATCAGACGTTATCCACTTAAATATCAAATCTTACATACATCTGACGTTATCCACTTCAATATCCAATCTTACATACATCAGACGTTATCCACTTCAACATCCAATCTAACATACTTCTTGATTATTGATTAGAAACAAGCGTCACAGCACTGGGTGCATTGCCATATATGCTCTGCATGCCGTTCTGTCAGCCATATAAAAGTGTATACGCTCAGTGTCCCAGTCAGTTGCTGATAAATGTTCTTCTTCAGATAATACCACTGCCCGCAACATCTATCATCTGAAAAAGGGTTTGCAGTGGAATTTCCGCAGATGCAATGTTTTTGACTGCATTGACACCCTTCCCAGGTTTCTGAGTGATATTGTCCACATGTTTCTCGAAAGATGAGACTTCTATCAAAAATGATGCCTAGAAATTTCATAGTCTGCTCCCTGTCAATGTTAATGCCCATGCAGGAGACTGCTGGTAATGTGTCTGTGACTATTTTGTTGTTCAGTGAGAACCAGACCATGGTTGCTTTTGGTGGGATTGATAACTGCCTTGTAGGTAGTGCACCAGAGCAACAAATGTTCTAGATTGCGTTGGACAACAGTGATGTCTCTTCTGTTTCTGCAGTGCTTGTGCAGCAAGAGGTCATCCGTATATGTTAGTATCCTTCCGGGCCCAGCGTCTTGAAGCTGCGAAGCTGCGCTGATTTGTATTTGTAGATGTTAAAGAGTACAGGTGATAGTAGCGATCCCAGTGGTAATTATGGTGTTATAGATCTGATCTCAGATATCCAGGATCCCAATCTCAGAGCAACAGGTCTGGACATTAACACCATTGCTATCCATCGAATTATCCACCAGTCGATGCTGAGTTTGCTTAGCAGATGTATTAGCTGGCCAAAGCTGACTCTGTTGTAAACATCTTCTAGGTCGACCGTGGCGACCACTGTTTCCTCCTTTGTCAAATCCCTCGTAGATGTCAGAGGCGAGGATTGTTGTATTTGTGGTCGTGTCTCTCCTCGGTCCTATGCACCATGAGTGTCAGGAAGTAGGCCTATATTTTCTAATAGAATGTCAGTCTTCTAGCGATTATCCTCTGTAGCACCTTGCCGTAGACATTTTGTAAAGTGATGATACGATAATTCTTGATGTCAGAGGTGTCTTTGCCTGGCTTTGCCAGGGGAAGAAGGTAACTGTGTAACCACTCTTCTGGTATGCGTCCTGTTTTCAGGCTTGTGTTGAAATCATCAACAGTTGTTTTTAGCTGGTCGTCTGCAATATCTTTCAGGAGGCTGTCGCGAATTCCATCGGGCCCTGGTGTGCCATCTGATATGATGTTTTCTTTATGGTCTCTTTTACATTCTCCAACGAGACCAGTTCCTCTTCAGGGATGTCGTTTGTTATCGGCGGTACTGTTAAAGTAGCCACTATAGTCTTACGTTCATCAATATTGTTCTGGTATGATTGTTGGAGGTATCTGCTGAAGAAAGAGCTGATCAAAATATAACATTCATCGGACGTTACCCTTCCAACATCCAATCTATCATGCTCCAACATCAAGTCTTAAATACATGGGACGTCATCCCCACCAACATCCAATCTACCATGCATCGCACGTAATCCTCTAAATCATCCAATCTAACATGCTTCAGAAGAAATCCCCTCAAACATCCATACTAAAATGCATCGTGCTATTCATAACTTTTCTGAGACAAGTTATGTGAAGGTGATTGAGTTTATTCATATGACGTCTATACACAGTCCATGTTACACTAGCGTATAACAGTACTGGAAGTACCACTGCTCTGTAAATTTTCAGCATAGTCAGTAGGTTAATGTTATTTCTACGTCAAACATTTGCGCAAAATCTGTCGGAAGTGCGAAAACATAGAAAAACTCAATCGGCTCATAGGACGTGAATTGCATACCACACTGATTTTGTTCTGTGCTTTAATTTTTCACTATTAGCAACACAATGACATCGATACATTAAGAGTACAAATTCAAATAATTAATATATTCTAGCTTTGTTTCAGCCTGATTCGCAATTTCTCTCGAAGATCATAAGTCATTTCCCATTTGGACACCACTATTATATTGTCATCACTTACTGCAGCTAAAACTTCTGGCGGAAGACGATTTTGTAGATTGGTATGAACTAACACAATAATCTTTGATGGGTTCTCTAATGTCTGTGAGTAAATCGCTGTTCTACAAGTGAGCATAGACCACTGATCGTTCCTCAAGAAAGTGCTTCCGAAAACAAGAATAACTCTCCAGCTGTTGTTGACTGCTTCAACAATACTACTAGCCATATCCCAAACCAACATATCTCTATGATAAACGTAGGTATTGAGTTTGAGTTCTGTCTCAATAAATTTGCTTAACTCAAAGCAAGGGAAAGTATAATCTGCTTCTGAATATCCAATATACACATCGATCTCGTAATCTGCTGGACATTTGATTGTATATCCCGTGAAGAAATGAATCAGGGCTGATTTTACCCATATCTGATGTTTTGATACAAAGAACACAATTAAAAAACATATCGTCATACACAGAAGTATACTAATAGCAAAATACAGAAAAAATACTCCCCAACATTTTCGCCAAAGGTACTCCATATCAGAAAAAGTTGAAACATTTACTGTTACTCCATCGCTATCAGTGCATGTTAAATTAATACCACTATCTAGTTGCACGTGAGTTGTTTTTAGCCAGTACAAAAAGTCAAGATTGTTACAATCACACGATAACGCATTTCCGTCTAACAGGACAATAATCCCAACAGGCTTCTTAGCTAGTTCGTCTAGCCCATCTCTTTCTGTTCTTCCAAAGGATGTTATAGAGTTCTGGCGTAGATCTAAAAGTTGTAAATTTAGTGTGTTCTTCAAATCAAAGGGAATGTTTGTAAATCTGTTCTTTGATAAATATATTTCTGCTAATCTTGTATTGTACTGAAACGTACCGTAAGCTAGGGAATTTAATAGGTTTACAGACAGATCGAGTCGCTGAAGCCATACAAGATTCTGAAATAATCTACCACTTTTTATGGACATACTGTTTGCGCCAAGAAAACAATTTGATAAATATAAATTTTCTAAATTGCAAAAGTTATCAAAGAATGTTTCAGACAAAATTGACATATCGTTTCCTGATAAGATCAATGTTTGTAGAGATTCCAAACCAGAAATATTTCCTTGAAAGTTTTCTAAATTGTTGAGACTCAAATCTAGAAATGACATTCCTTTCGCATTGACAATCTTAATATTCTCATTAACTCTTGTTCTAGAAAAAGATCCTCGAAATTGGACACTCTTTAAGGAATCAGATAATAATACCCAGAAGAATCCAGATGTTGCAGAATTGCGAACATTACATTCAAAAAGTTTATTTTTAAAAGGAGTGGGAACTGAATATATTTTATTAGTGTTGATGTATCCATTATGAGTTTTTGAGATGTTAGAAATATCATAATTTTCTGTTATTTGTTGATCACCATCATATATTTGTAAGGGTGATTTGATTGTGCTGGTCGTCTTGGGAGAAGGTTGGGTATTCACAGTACCTACATCTGGTGGTCTATCGTAACAGTGCCTGTTTCCATGATTATATATAAGAACTTCCAGGTTTTTAAAATTGAAGATATGCATCAATGATGACTTTGTTCCAATAAGAGGATTAGATGATATATCGAAAGTTCTAAGACATCTATCCCAAATATGACTAACAAAACTGTCTTCTTGCAATACATAAATATTGCTTGCCAATAGGGAAAAGTTTTCAACACAAATTTCCAGTAAATACTGAGTTTTCTGATAATTGAGTACACCGTCATATTTGATAAAACTTGCATAGCTATCGTGACGATAGAAATCAATATTGTTAAAATAGATTGACGTCATATTTTTACCTCTCAATGGCTTCAGAGCTAGAAGAGATGTTGCAACCCCTACACGAACTGTGTGTAATGTCAAGCTCTGAAGTTCTTTCAGAGACTCCAGAGCTATACCACTAAAATTTGTTAAAGTCTCAAATGTGTACAAAACTAATTCTCTGACATGTTTAACGTTATCAAAGCTGTACTCATCAATAGATGTTGATGTTCCAGACATTTTCAAACGTGATAAATTTGTTAAGTTTCTGAAACCTTCTCCAAAACACAACGTATCACAACAACTATCAATGGTTAAATGTTCCAGTTTGTTAATCTTCTCAAGAAAGCTATCAGGGTAACAGCTCTTTCCATAGTTGTGTAAATCATTGTTTAAAATGTAAAGTTCTTGAAGATTAATCAAAGGGTCGAACACACCAGGCGGGTACGATTGTTCACTAAGAGTTAATTTATTATATTCTAGGTTGAGAGTTTTCAAATTGTTCAACCCGGCAAAAGCGTTGACATTAATTCGATGTAGCTTATTTTCTGAAATAGTTAGTATCCGTAGCTCATGTAAATGAGAAAATATGAAATTATCTATTTCTTTCAAGATGTTGTTATCTAAATGAATAATATTGAGGTTCGCTGGAAACCATGTTGAATTTAATTTCTCTAATGAAAGACCAGTGCAGTTTGCCATGAATTGACCTTCCACACAATCAATAGTACATGGACTTATTCCCAAAACGCCGCTAGTATTGTTTTCAATAGAAAATGGTTCGGATCCTAGATTAGTATTCACTGTACCTGTTGTTGTTGGGAACAAATATTTAATATCTTCATGACTTGGACTTGTCTGAATTTCTGTGCTTACAAAATCTGAGGACATTGCTCTAATGTCGGTTCCCTCTGTTGTCTCTGACATCGATACGAAGTCAGCATGCATATCATTGTAGGCAGTACCACTTGCTTGTTGTCTATGATCAATAGCAGTGAAAGGACTCATGCGACTTGTGTGTAATCTTTTCATTTCATGTCGTGATGTTGAAACAGACTCCGGGACGTTTCTTTTGTCTTTCACTATTTCTCCAGTTGGAAAGACAATTCCAGAAATTGTTGATGTCCAGTCATGTATGTGTCCATGAACTTGGAATATATTCTGACTAAATCGCAACAATAAGCACAAAATAATCAGATGCATTTGTTTATCATGCGTGTATTTTTTATTGAAAATTATTGAACGCACTTCAATGTAAAGTAACTAAATATTTACTCGCGAAGATTAATGTCGTTGTACCAATAACAAAACAAGCGAATCGAAGAATAGGAGGCCGAATTGTTTCATCAACTGGAGCACACAGTAAATATATAATAAATAGTAATCACTTGTATACACTTCATTCAAAAATTCACAACACAATAACTGCAGTAACTACTTCATGAAGTACCAAAGAATGCAGTATGATCTGGAAACACCAGAGGGAACCATGACCTGTTTATTTAATAGTGCTCCAAACATAAGAAAAGTGTTTGATCGCTATGCCACCTTAATACTGTAAGACGAGTGTATTAAGTGCGACGTTGAGAAATGCGTGTCTAGTTATAATCGATTGCTGCACAATGGAGACGGTAATGCACTCTGCAGATTAGACAAGAAATGGTATCTACAAACACACAGGATAAGCATGCAATCGCGCACACACCTTTATAGTATACACACGGACACGCACGCAATTCTGTTTAGTAGTAATTACATATAATAATATTTTTGTTTCGTTCTGTGATTTGTATATACCTGGTTGTTGTGACCTTCTGTACTGGTATTATTTGTATATAACTGGGTGTTGTGACTTTCTGTACTGGTATTATTTGTATATAACTGGGTGTTGTGACTTTCTGTACTGGTATTATTTGTATATAACTGGGTGTTGTGACTTTCTGTACTGGTATTATTTGTATATAACTGGGTTTTGTGACTTTCTGTACTGGTATTATTTGTATATAACTGGGTGTTGTGACTTTCTGTACTGACATTATTTGTATATAACTGGGTGTTGTGACCTTCTGTACTGGTATTATTTGTACATACCTGGTTGTTGTGACCTTCTGTACTGGTATTATTTGTATATAACTGGGTGTTGTGACTTTCTGTACTGACATTATTTGTATATAACTGGGTGTTGTGACCTTCTGTACTGGTATTATTTGTATATACCTGGTTGTTGTGACCTTCTGTACTGGTATTATTTGTATATAACTGGGTGTTGTGACTTTCTGTACTGACATTATTTGTATATAACTGGGTGTTGCGACCTTCTGTACTGGTATTATTTGTATATACCTGGTTGTTGTGACTTTCTGTACTGGCATTATTCGTATATACCTGGTTGTTGTGACCTTCTGTACTGGTATTATTTGTATATACCTGGTTGTTGTGACCTTCTGTACTGGTATTATTTGTATATACCTGGTTGTTGTGACCTTCTGTACTGGTATTATTTGTATATACCTGGTTGTTGTGACTTTCTGTACTGGTATTATTTGTATATAACTGGGTGTTGTGACTTTCTGTACTGTCATTATTTGTATATACCTGGTTGTTGTGACTTTCTGTACTGGCATTATTTGTATATAACTGGGTGTTGTGACCTTCTGTATTGTTATAATACCCATCATCCACTTATTTTTTCGTAGCAGTAATTTTTTTATGTTTTTGTGAATCTATATTACGTCATCAAAATTCGCCCATTTTAATAATACTCTCATTCCCATCTTTTATATCTCCACCCATCTCATTCTAGTCTGCTATTAATTTAGTACTATATAGTACAATGTTTTTCTAGCAGGAAATTGGAAAAAAACGTCATTAAATATACAGGTTGTTATGGTCGAGTGCACCGCCCAGGCAAAGCAGAAGTTGTTAGAAGTCCGTTGCACACAACGCTGGCTGTGGAGACGGCATCTTATGATTATGAACTCTCGGGGAGAATTAGATAAATGGACTTGCTGACAAATCCTACTCCCCATCAAGGCCAACATTTTGAAATGGAAATAGGAGCTTAGTCCAGCCAACAGAGGCTGGAAACTAAGATTAGTCGGGCGATCTCAGACATCCAGTAGGACTACTACCCTGCCCAAGCAAGTACTAGTGCTGAAGTCGGAGATACCAGACCAATATGACAACTAACAACCATTTAACGCAACATGACTGAGAGAAAAACTGGCCCACAGATAACCACAGACAGACCTATCGGAGCTACTGAGGATCTCTAAAATACTGCATCATTTATAAAGAAACCTGGTCTTGGTGTATAGACATGTTTAGCTGTCAACGAGATAAAACAAGAAGAACACACCCAACCCCGTCGAATGAACGTAGGAGTCGAACGCCACTTGTGCATATTCCAAATATATTTGTAATCATTTTCTATTTTATGTTCACCAGGTGATCTTGTTCACACTTCCCGTTAAGAGTAGGCATGTGGTCTCAAGCATTACTGATTCCAAACCGAAATCAATGGAAATTATTTGCAGAAATTGGTTAGTGAACTCACTTCTACCACGCTGGATAGATGATCATGTATTGGTATGGACAATGCCTCCTATCATAACGTAGTCGCGCTTGAAGACAGCATTCCCAAGTAATCATGCACACAAGTAGAAATCATGACATGGTTTACAAAAGAAAATGTATATTTTTGCAGCAGTAAATTCAAACCAGATGTGTTAACATTGTGAGACGGACAAAGAAGATGAAGACTTCTGTAATTGAGAAAATTATGCCTGAACATGGTCTTACTTCTCTTCGGCTACCACTTATCATTCACATCTCAATCCCATTGAACTTGTGTGGGCTGCAGTCAAAGGTCAAGTTGCCGCACCAAACAAGACTTTCAAACTTTGTGATGTAACAAATATAACACGCGGTGCCCTCGAACGAATATAAATTGAGTGCTAGAAAAAATGTAAAAAGTGTGTGCTTCAAGAGGAATAGACATATTGGCAACGATAACCAGTTATCCAGTTGCATTTAATCCAGCACTTAGCAGTAGTCAATCTTTTCGAGTCTTCAGAATCTGAATAAAATAGTTCATGTGCACAATCTCTGTTGTTCTCACATCGACGAAATATCTTACAATATCACATACTTATAACACAATCAACCGGTACTTCATTGTTTTGCCTTCCATGACAAAGTGTTTGTAGTCACCTTTATTAAGGAATGATCGCAAACATATTTCTCTTCAGCACCGATGTCGCGAGAAAATCGTAAGATTATTAGATCATCAAATATATAATCTGCTTACATACATTCTGGAAGTAATGATAACCATCTCATATTTCCTGTTAGTATATGAAGTTGGGATACGCCTTTGAATCCACAATTGTGTGTATTACGGTGATATATAAAATGTGCTATTTTTTCTGCTTATGCAATACTATATAGCACACAAATACAACAACATTTTGTGCACTTTCCAATCCACCTATCAATTTGTAAAATATAAATTACTAAAATTGTGCTGTGTATAAGACTAACTGCGAAATATAATTGCAATGCATCATGTAGTTTTAGTGAACATTGAAGTCAGATGAGCAAAATAAATGATTAAAACACTATGATATCAGTGTCCTGTACAGGACACACTTATACAATGGTTAGGATTCCAATGGATGCGCTCCATATTTTTTATGAATATGATTTATGTCACTTCGGAAAGATTGAAAGTTTCTCAGTCTCCATATTAGATTTCGAAAGGTACGAATGCTAATATTGGTGATGATGATGATAAGTGATTATATTTATGTCAGTATTCCAAAAGATTCAATGTTTATCAAACGCTCTCACTATACTGGGTGATGGAGTCAACAAACGTCCTGACTATGCTAGGTGATGGAGTCAATAAACGTCCTGACTATGCTAGGTGATTGAGTCAATAAACGTACACACTATGTTAGGTGATTGAGTCAATAAACGTACACACTATGTTAGGTGATTGAGTCAATAAACGTACACACTATGTTAGGTGATTGAGTCAATAAACGTACACACTATGTTAGGTGATGGAGTCAAACATTTATCTTTAGATTGCTGATTCTCTGTCATTAAATATTCTCTTCACATGAGGAACATTATATGGGCCACAGATGATTATTTGGCTCACTATTGTTGTGGTCACCAATGTGGTAGCCTTGTAATCATTAGGGGACATTGATATGACTTACAGTCAAATGTTGATTCTTTACAATCAAACCAAATATGTTTCTTCAGTAAAGTAATGGCAGAAGATCGATAAAATGTACTTTCTCCATGAAAACTGAAATCCAACAAGCAGAGCTTGGAACTTCACTGCCGTACTCCTAGGGCAGATTTTACTATATGCAAAATACTTGTCAGGTTTACTATTATCAGTCTCCTTGTTAGACCCCGCTAATACGCTGGTGATGTATTCTGATATATACCCAACGTCTTTGGTTGTAAGAACTGCTCGTTTGATCCATACATATCCATTACGACTGATGTCACATTTATTCCCGTAATTCCACAGTTTTGCACTAGATCTAATGGGGACATTGAGCACGCGCACTCTATGCAGCATTATCACAAAATAAAGTGTATCTAGTAAACGCAGATAATTATATTTTATTGAAATGTTCCATTCACATGTAAAAACAGCTTTGAGATGGTGCAGATTTCCCGAGGAATCATGTTTTTCACATGTAAAAACAGTATCAAGATGTTACAGATTACCCGAGGAATCATGTACCATTCATATGTAAAAACATATGTCAAAATGATCAATAAAATGTGGTTACGCATGGGTAGTTTTTGAAGGAGTTTGAAATGACGCACAATTGACGCAATAGTTTACTGTCAACGTAGATGCCAACACGTTTTGCGAAAATTATATCCATTTCATAAAGGAACTGTTTTTCATCTCAAACTATAGGACATTTTTTGTTATATTCAAGCGCATAACCAGAAAAAGTATTTAGGTTAACATTCATCGTTAACTTTGACTCTAAGGTGGGATACAGTGACACATATAATAGCGTTTATTACATAAATTAAGTTTTCTGGTTTGAATGAGTTAGCATTAGCTGTCGAACAACTGAACATTACACTATGGCGACTGTCCGAATAATCATCAATTGCCTCAAAAGATTAGGACAAATCGTATCTACCCTTGAGACTGCACACTATACATAATTGCTTCAAGTAAACGTCAGATATACTACGCTACTAGCATAGAACTTTAGCAACAACAAACAATATTAATAATGGTCGGAGTACCTCACATTTGTGATGAGACTAAAAAGAAAAACCCAGAAACTATGGTAGATAATATAATAATGTATGATGGGTAGGACAAGAAAACCAAGAATTAGTTTCATTTCATATTATTGTTGATTTTACTCTAGTTCAGAATGCAAATAATATTGTCCCTGTTCGTAGTAGGCTAAAATATCACAGGATGCTAATTGTGACAGTTCGGGGGGATAGAATGACAATGTGTAACCTGTAAAAATATCATTGTCACTTCTTGTAAGAACTCTTACTTGTGTCTTCTATTACTTGATCTAGTGGGTGACGAAGAGATGCAGGGCAACTGACATTGCACTATTATTATTTAAGGCAACTTTATGTGAGTCCCAGTGTAGTCTCATTTACACAACTGCGGATATCATGTGCTTTTTGTCAGAAAGTTAAGTGATATCATGAAGAGCTAACCGCTCACAACAGATGATCGTATGTTTATCATTATCATCTGCGTTCTCTCTCTCATACTAAAGCCTACTAGCGGGATATAGTACGGAATTGGAATGGGTTGTGTCATGGGGTACAAACTGTTTGCGATATCTGTGCATTTCGGCTTGGCACACCAAATTTCAGTATGTCATTATAGATAATTGTAATCTAGAGGTGGTCACCACATGAGATATTCGTCAACGATACTGCTGCTGTGCATGAGTATAAATATCGCATACCACACCAGTGACAGTAATACAAAATAACACTCACTCATTGAAAATGTATTAACTATTATTCCATTTTAAAGAATCAAAACAAAAGTAAATAACCTATGTGAACAAAACAAATGAAATAATCCATGTACACAAATAATCAAATTTGAACACAAATCTACCATGCATTGGACGTCATCCCCTACAACATCCAGTCTAACATGCATTGGACGTCATCCCTTCCAACACCCAATCTACCATGCATCTGACGTCGTCCCATTGAATATCCATAGTAACAGGCATTGTACCCTCCCTCAAACCCAATCTACCATGCATTGGACGTTGTATAAGTTATTTTACAGTTATATCCATTTGAGCATATTATTAATAAAGGAATTCAGGTAAATGTATATATTTGTACATTTGGTATAACATGCGAAACATATGGGTATTGCATGGAAATTATGACAAATCCTACTTTAATCTTGCTATCTCATACGCAAAACATCCTCAAGCGGCTGCTCATAACACATGAACGCATACAATACTGATGATGTTCTGTGCTTCCGTTTTTCTGTATTAGCGACACAAGGGCATGGACTAGCTTTGTTTCAGCCTGATTCGCAATTTTTCTCGAAGATCATAAGTCATTTCCCACTTGGACACCACTATTATATTGTCATCATTTACTGCAGCTAAAACTTCTGGCGGAAGACGATGTTGTAGATTTGTATGAACTAACACAATAATCTTTGATGGGTTCTCTAAAGTCTGTGAGTAAATCGCAGTTCTACAAGTGAGCATAGACCACTGATCGTTCCTCAAGAAAGTGTTTCCGTAGACAAGAATAACTCTCCAGCTGTTGTTGACTGCTTCAACAATACTACTAGCCATATCACAAACCAACATATCTCTATGATAAATGTAGGTATGGAGTTTGAGTTCTGTCTCAATAAATTTACTTAGTTCAAAGCAAGGGAAAGTATAATCTGCTTCTGAATATCCAATATACACATCGATCTCGTAATCTGCTGGACATTTGATTGTATATCCCGTGAAGAAATTAATCAGTGCTGATTTTACCCATATCTGATGTTTTGATACAAAGAATACAATTAAAAAACATATCGTCATACACAGAAGTATACTAATAGCAAAATACAGAAAAAATACTCCCCAACATTTTCGCCAAAGGTACTCCATATCAGAAAATGTTGAAACATTTAATGTTAGACCATCGCTATCAGTGCATGTTAAATTAATACCACTATCTAGTTGTACGTGAGTTGTTTTTAGCCAGTACAAAAAGTCAAGATTGTTACAATCACACGATAACGCATTTCCGTCTAACAGCACAATAATCCCAGCAGGCTTCTTAGCTAGTTCGTCTAGCCCGTCTCTTTCTGTTCTTCCAAAGGATGTTATAGAGTTCTGGCGGAGATCTAAATGTTGTAAATTTAGTGTGTTCTTCAGATCAAAGGGAATGTTTGTAAATCTGTTCTTTGATAAATATATTTCTGCTAATCGTGTATTGTACTGAAACGTACCGTAAGCTAGGGAATTTAATAGGTTTACAGACAGATCGAGTCGCTGAAGCCATACAAGATTCTGAAATAATCTTCTACTCTTTTTGGAAATACTGTTTCCGCCAAGAAAACAATTTGATAAATATAAATTTTCTAAATGGCAAAAGCTATCAAAGAATGTTTCTGACAAAATTGACATATCGTTTCCTGACAAGATCAATGTTTGTAGAGATTCCAAACCAGAAATATTTCCTTGAAACATTTGGAAATTGTTGA
This sequence comes from Meghimatium bilineatum, assembly GCA_034231615.1. Lineage (NCBI taxonomy): Eukaryota > Metazoa > Mollusca > Gastropoda > Stylommatophora > Philomycidae > Meghimatium > Meghimatium bilineatum. The sequence continues at coordinate 56,104,103 of CM067311.1, read as the reverse complement.
GACTCAAATCTAGAAATGACATTCCTTTCGCATTGACAAACTTAAAATTTGCATTTACTATAGTTGTAGAAATAGATCCTCGAAGCTGGACACTCTTTAAAGAATCGGATAATAATAACCAGAAGAATCCAGATGTTGCAGAATTGCGAACAGTACATTCAAAAAGTTTTTTTTTAATAGAAGTGGGAACAGAATATATTTTATAAGTGTTCATGTATCCATTATGAGTTTTTGAGATGTTAGAAATATCATAATTTTCTGTGATTTGTTTATTATCTCCATCATATATTTCAAAGGGTGATTTGATTGCGCTGCTCGTCTTGGGAGAAGGTTGGGTATCCACAGTACCTACATCTGGTGGTCTATCGTAACAGTGCCTGTTTCCATCATTCCATACAAGATGTTCCAGGTTTTTAAAATTGAAGATATGCATCAATGATGACTTTGTTCCAACAAGAGGATTAGATGATATATCAAAAGTTCTAAGACATCTATCCCAAATATGACTAACAAAACTGTCTTCTTGCAATACATAAATATTGCTTGCCAATAGGGAAAAGTTTTCAACACAAATTTCCAGTAAATATTGCGTTTTCTGATAATTGAGTACACCGTCATATTTGATAAAACTTGCGTAGTTATCGCGACGATAGAAATCAATATTGTTAAAATAGATGGACGTCATATTTTTACCTCTCAATGGCTTCAGAGCTAGAAGAGATGTTGCAACCCCTACACGAACTGTGTTTAATGTCAAGCTCTGAAGATCTTTCAGAAATTCCAGAGCTGAATCACTAAAATTTGTTAAAGACTCAAATGTGTACAAAACTAATTCTCTGACATGTTTAACGTTATCAAAGCTGTACTCATCAATAGATGTTGATGTTCCAGACATTTTCAAACGTGATAAATTTGTTAAGTTTCTGAAATCATCACCAAAACACAACTTATCACAACAACTATCAATGGTTAAGTATTCCAGTTTGTTAATCTTCCCAAGAAAGTTATCAGGGTAACAGCTCTTTCCATATTTTTGTACAGCATTGTTTAAAATGTAAAGTTCTTGAAGATTAATCAAAGGGTCGAACACACCAGGCGGGTATGATTGTTCACTAAGAGTTAATTTATTATACTCTAGGTTGAGAGTTTTCAAATTGTTCAACCCGGCAAAAGCGTTGACATTAATTCGCTGTAGCTGATTTCCTGAAATAGTTAGTATCCGTAGCTCGTGTAGATGAGAAAATATGAAATTGTCTATTTCTTTTAAGACGTTGTTATCTAAATGAATAATATTGAGATTCGCTGGAAACCATGTTGAATTTAATTTCTCTAATGAAAGACCTGTACAGTTTGCCATGAATTGACCTTCCACACAATCAATAGTGCATGGGCTTATTCCCAAAACGCCGTTAGTATTGTTTACAATAGAAAATGGTTCAGATCCTAAATTAGTATTCACTGTACCTGTTGTTGTTGGGAACAAATATTTAATATCTTCATGACTTGGACTTGTCTGAATTTCTGTGTTTACAAAATCTAAGGATATTGCTCCAAGATCCATTCCCTTCATTTTCTCTGACATTGATACGAAACCATCATGCATACCATTATAGGCACTTGCTTGTTGCTTCTGATCAATAGTAGCGAAATGACTCATGTGACTTGTTTTTAATTTATTTGCTTCAGGTTCTGTTATTAAAACAGACTCCGGGACGTTTATTTTGTCTTTCACTATTTCTCCAGTTGGAAGGACAATTCCAGAAATTGTTGATGTCCAGTCTATGTGTCCATGAACTTGCAATATATTCTGACTGAATGGCAACAATAAGCACAAAATAATCAGATTCATTTGTTTATCGTGCGTGTATTTTTTAATTGAAAGTTATTGAACGCACTTCAATGTAAAGTAACTAAATATGTACACGCGAATATTAATGTCGTTGTACCAATAACAAAACAAGCGAATCGAAGATTAGGAAGCCGAAGTGCTTCATCAACTGGAGCACACAGTAAATATATAATAAATAGGAATCACTTGTGTAAACGTGATCCAAAAATTAACAACACACAAACTGCAGTTACTAATTCATACAGTATTAACGAATGAAGCAGTGCTATCTGGAAACATCAGAGTGAACCGTGACATACTTATTTAATAGTTCTCCAAACATATTATGAAAGGAATTTGAATGATGTGTTACCTCAGAGCTGTCAAACGATTTTAATTAACCGTTTATTTGAGAAATTAGTGCCTAGTTCCAACTGATTCCGAAATGTTTTAATGCACGCGGTTTGAATATTGGGCAAGAAATTATATCGATACACATACACACACACCCACACACATCCGCACACATCATTATAGTAGTAATGACATATAATAATATATATTTATTTCGTTCTGTAGTTTGTATATACTGGAAGTTGTGACCTTCTATACTAGTATCATACACATAACCAAGCATTTTTTGGATTTAGAATTTTGTTTTTTTTCAAGTGCATCTATATTATGATTTTCGTATGGTCGAGTGCATCACCCAGGCAAAGAAAGAAGGTGTTCAACGTCCGTTGCACACAAAGCTGACTGTGTAGACCTCACCTTATGATTATGAACTAGCGTGGAGAATTAGAGAAATGAACTTGTTGACAAATCTAACTCCCCATCGAGGCCAACATTGTGATATGGAGATAGGAGCTTAGTCCAGTCAACAGAGGCTGGAAACTAAGATTAGTCGGGCCATCTCAGACATCCAGCGGGAATACTACAATGCCCAAGCAAGTACTAGTGCTGAAGTTGGAGTACCAGGCTAATATTACCACTAACAACCATGGTATCACGCAACATGACTGAGAGAAAAACTGGCCCACAGATAACCGCAGACAGATGTATCGGAGCTACTGAGGATCTCTAAAATACTGCATCATTTATAAAGAAACCTGGTCTTGGTGTATAGACATGTTTAGCTGTCAACGAGACAAAACAAGAATAACACAACTAACCTTGTCGAATGAACGTAGGAGTCGAACGCCACTCGTGCATATTCCAAATATATTTGTAATCATTTTCTATTTTCTATTCACCAGGTGATTGATGGTTGATCTTGTTCACACTTCCCGTTAAGCGTAGGGATGAGGGCTTAAGCATTACTAATTCCAAACTGAAATCAATGAACATTATTTTCATAAATTAGTTAGTGAACTCACTTCTACCATCGCTGGATAGGCCATCATGTTATAGACAAGGCCTTCTATCATAACGAAGAAGTGCATAAAGACCCATTTCCCAAGTAATTATGCACTAAAGCAGAAATCGTGACATGGTTTGCTAAAGAAAATGTTAATTTTTGCAGAAATAAATTCAAATTAGATGTGTTAAAATTGTGAGACGGACAAAGAAGATGAAGACTTCTGTAATTTAGAAAATTATGCCTGAACATGGTCTTACTTCTCTTCGGCTACCACCTTACCATTCACATCTCAATCTCATTCAACTTGTGTGGGCTGAAGTCAAAGGTCAAGTTGCCTCACTAAACAAGACTTTCAAACTTTTTGATGTAACAAATATAACACGCGGTGCTCTCGCACAAATATAAATTGAGTGCTAGAAAAAATGTAAAAAGTGTGTGCTTCAAGAGGAATAGACATATTGGCAACGATAACCAATTATACAGTTGCATTTAATCCAGCACTTAGCAGTAGTCAATCTTTTCGAGTCTTCAGAATCTGAATAAAATAGTTCATGTGCCAATCTCTGTTGTTCTCACACCGACGAAATATCTTACAATATCACAGACATATAAAACAATCAACCGGTACTTCATTGTTTTGCCTCCCATGACAATGTGTTTGTAGTCACCTGCCTCCCATGACAATGTGTTTGCAGTCACCTGTATTAAGGAATGATCGCAAACATATTTCTCTTTAACACCTATGTCGCAAGAAAATCGTAAGATTATTAGATCATCAAATATATAATCTGCTTACATACATTCTGGAAGTAATGATAACAATCTCACATTTCCTGTTATTATATGTAGTTTGGATACGCCTTTGAATCCACAATTGTGTGTATTACGGTAAAATATAAAATGTTTCATTTTTTCCGCTTATGCAATACTGTATAGCAAAAAAACAGCAACAACAACAATAGTTTGTTCACTTTCTAATCCACCTATTAATTAGTAAAATAAGAATTCCTAAGATCGTGTTTTGTATAAGACTAACTGCGAAATATGGTTGCTATGCATCAGCAACCATACAATTGAGCTCAAACGAGAAAGATGAATTATGAAAGTCACTATAATATCAGTGTCCTGTACAGGACATGCTACAGATTTATACATTCGTTCATTCCAATGGATGCGCGCCATATTTGTTATGAACCAGTTTCATGTTTCTTCAGAAAGATTCAAAGTTTCGCTGTTTCCATATCAGATTTCGAAATGTATGCATGTTTATATTGCTGATGATAATAATGATGATGATGATGATGGTGACGATGATGAGTGATTATAACTATGACAGTGTCCCAAAAGATTCAGTGTTAATCAAACGTACTGACTATGCTAGGTGGTGATGTCAACAAAAGTGATCATTATGCTAGGTGGTTATGTCAACAAAAGTGATCATTATGCTAGGTGGTGATGTCAACAAAAGTTCTCTTTATGCTAGGTGGTGGAGTCAATAAACGTGCTCACTATGCTCGGTGGTGGAGTCAATAGATGTGCTTACTGTGGGTGAGGATGAATTGAACCGTTCATCTTAAGATTGATGATTCTCTGTCGTTAAATATTCTCTTTGCATGGGGAACATTGCATAGTCTACATATGACTATTTGGCTCACTGTTATTGTGTCCACCAGCGTGGTAGTCTTGTAATCATTAGGGAACATTGCTATTCTTACATTCAATTGTTGATTATTTACAATCAAACCAAATATTTTTCTTCAGTAAAGTAATGGCGGAAGATCGATATTAAGTACATTCTGCTTCAAAACTTAAATCCAACAAGCAAAGCTTGGAATTTCACTGCAAACTCCTAAAACATATTTCACGATATGCAAAATACTTGTCAGGTTTACTATTATCTGTCTCCTTGTTAGACACCGCTAATACACTGATGATGTATGCTGATACCTCCCCCCCCCCTACGTCGGTGGTTGTAAGAACCGCTCGTTTAAACAATACATTTCCATTACGACTGATGTCACATTTCCTCCAGTTATTCCTCAGTTGTGTACTAGATCTATCACGATGATGACATTGAGTACGTGCTCTCTATGCAACATCATCATAAAATCAAGTGTATCTAGTACATGCAAAAAATTATATTTTATAACAGCTTTTAAATAGATTCATGATGTTGCAAACTACTCGAGGAATCATGTACCATTCACATGTAAAAACAGCTTCAAGATGTTCAAGATTACCCAATGAATCATATTTTCACATGAAAAAAATAGCTTCAATATGGTGCAGATTACAATAGGAATCATGTACTACACATTTAAAAACACCTTCAAGATGTTCCAGATTGTCTGAGGAATCATTTACCATTCACATGTAAAAACAGCTTCAATATGGTGCAGATTATCCAAGGAATCATGTTTTTCACATGTAAAAACACCTTCAAGATGTTGCAGATTACCCGATGAATCATGTACTATTCACATGTAAATACAGCTTTCAAAATGTTGCAGATTAACCGAGAACCGTGTAAGCAGACTCCATGCCCAAGATCGTAGCATGTAGAGACTAGCCCAAACACTTAATCGTCACAATGTTCTACTACTGTAGATATTGCTACGTAGTGTACGAGGTACACTGACGTGAGTTGTCATGCTATATTTGTCTGGTTACTTTATGAACACTAGAGCAACCAATGCATCCAGAATCGCGTCTCGATATGTCATAACATTACGATTGATTTTAACGGACAATTTATAGATGCCAGTAATTGTGATAGCTGAGTCCTCCTTGAAATATGAATACTGTCAAAATCAAGTTGGATGAGTTGACGAAGACAACAATAGGAAACATGTTCTATATGGTCAGCAAATGTCTAAGTTAAATCTTCTCTTGTCTGTGAGAAGGACGACATTCGACTACAGTCTTGTTTACCTGAAATGTTGCTCTGCATATTCAGTATTGACAGGAGTCATTATTGATGTATGGGAGTGACGAATTATCCAAATTAATGTCGTCTTGCAGTAAGGCACATCTCTCTGAGTCTCCGTAAGTCTATAATTATAGAAACGTGCCCAAACGTGTTCACTATTTCTCGTGAAATTTAGGATGGAAGGAGGAAAGTTTCATCAGAAGGGTAGGCAAAATATTACCACATTGCGTACAGTCACCTGTGGTGGGCCATTCTGACCCCTACTTGGAATATTGTTAGTAAATCGGTAGAGTCCAGGACAGTAGATACGTTTCCCTCGAGGGAGAAAGTTTATCTATGCAAATACTCATTACAAAAAAAAAAGGTCCCAAGCTTGCCTATGTCAATTATTAACTTTCGTGTATCAATTATTGAGCTTGCATGTGTCGACTATTGAGCTTTCGTGTCTTAATTAGGAACTTTCTTATATCAATTATGAACTTTCGCATGCAAATGATGAACTTTTGTATTTCAATTATGAACATTCGTGTCAATTATGAAATTTCATTATGTCAATTATGAACGTTCATGTGCCAATTACTGAGCTTTCGTGTGTTAATATATGAACTTTTTGTTTGTCAATTATTCAATTTGACAGAGAAGTTTTTGACCATTTTGTGGGGAATAAATGCTAAAGAAAGAAGGGTGACGGTGGGGGGAGGGGAGGGAATTGCATTTTGCAAACATTTTAATTACGTTTCTGGTTATATTTTGATTTTCTAAGTGGGATTTAAACCCATCACCTCAGAAAACTCCACCCCTTAATATACGCACGTGCCAGCTTTCATTAAGATGTATGATTATGCTGTGGTGATTATTATTCCATCTTGCAATGTGGTACGCGCATTCATACTTTCTTCTCTTTCCCTATATTCCATCTTGCAATGCGGTCCGCAAATTCATACTCCACTTTCCTAATATTCTATCTTGCAATGGTCCGCAAACACATTCTTTCTCCACTTTCCCAATAACTATTTGAATGTCGCAGTCAATTAATCGTGACATTCCAAGGACATAAATTTGGTGATTTGTCTCAACTGTCTTTTTATACATAATATACTGCCACAGCGTCAAAACAATGTCTGGGTTATAGCTGTTTACAATGGTGCAGAAGGTACAACTTGTATTAATTCCATGCAGTGAGTTCAGAAAACTCCTGTATTGAATCATGCCATTTCTTTTCTTGCAGATATCCGTTCTTAACCTCACTACAAACTAAATAAATGTGTACGCCTTTTCAGACTCACTACAAACTAAATAAATGTGTACGCCTTTTCAGACTCACTACAAACTAAATAAATGTGTACACCTTTTCAACCTCACTACAAAATAAATAAATGTTTTACACCTTTTCAACCTCACTACAAACTAAATAAATGTGTACGCCTTTTCAGACTCACTACAAACTAAATAAATTTGTACACCTTTTCAACCTCACTACAAAATAAATACATGTGTACGCCTTTTCAACCTCACTACAAAATAAATACATGTGTACGCCTTTTCAACCTCACTACAAACTAAATAAATGTGTACGCCTTTTCAACCTCACTACAAAATAAATACATGTGTACGCCTTTTCAACCTCACTACAAACTAAATAAATGTGTACGCCTTTTCAGACTCACTACAAACTAAATAAATGTGTACGCCTTTTCAGACTCACTACAAACTAAATAAATGTGTACGCCTTTGTAACCATCTACTCGGCATCAGTATTTATCAGAGGCGTAACCTGACTTTTAGACTGGGTACACGGTGACATTCTTTTAAAGGTAGATAACACTCGCACCCTCCTAGCCTTATTTACGGCTCTATATAAAATATTCAATAGGTGTTAAAAAATATACCTGATATAATTGTGTAATATTTTTGACTCCATTTACAGAGAACCTTGATTACATTGGCGTAATAACTAACGAAATATTGATCACTAAATAACACAGTTACCTACTAAAGGAAAAAAACACCGCCATGTTGTCATTATAACTTATTGTAACAGACAGATGCTTTCCAGTTCCGAGAACTAATCATCATAAATAATTTCTAAGCGCATGATATTTGTGATGGCGACATTTCTTGACCATCACAATGTATGAGAGCCGGTTCCCTAGATCCTTGTAGCAGGAAAAAAAACCACAGAGGTAATTTTGGTACATGTGTATTACTTTACCAGAATTATTTGAAATTGATATAATCGAATGGAAATAATATAGTCTGTTAGCAAATAAGACGATTGTTCGCTAAATATAATCCATTTATAGATTAGCATCACATATTGTACGCAAAGTAATCAATACAATGTGGTTACACTGTGTAGTTTTACGAAGGAGTTTGAATGCACAAGTGACGCAATAGTTTGCTTTCAATGCCAATGTCAGTGCTGCCAACACGTTCTGCCGAAAATTATATCCATAGTATGAAGGAACTATTTTTCATCTCAAACTATAGGTCATTTTTTGCTATATCACAACGCATAACCAGAAATAGTATTTACGTTAACATTTCGTCATTAACTTTGACTCTAAAGTGCGATACAGATAGACATATAATAGCGTTTATTACATAAATTAAGTTTTCTGGTTTGAATGAGTTAGCATTAGCTGTCGAACAACTGAACATTACACTATCGCGACTGTCCGAATAATCATCAATTGCCTCAAAAGATTAGGACAAATCGTATCTACCCTTGAGACTGCACACTATACATAATTGATTCAACTAAATCTCATCTATACTACGCTACTAGCGTAGAACTTTAGCAACAACAAAAAATAACAATAACGGTCGGATAACCTCACATTTGTAATGAAAAAAACAACCCAGAAACTATTGAAGATAATATAATAATGTATCATGGGTAGAACAAGAAAACCAAGAATTTGTTTCATTTCATATTATTGTTGATTTTACTCTAGTTCAGAATGCAAACAATATTGTCAATGTTCGTAGTAGGCTAATATTACAGGATGCTAATAATGACAGTTCGGGGGGATAGAATGACAATGTCTAACCTGTAAAAATATCATTGTCACTTCTTGTAAGAACTATTACTTGTGTCTTCTATTACTTGATCTCCGTGGATGAAAATAGATGCAGGGCAACGGACATTTCACTGTTATTATATAAGGCAACTTTATATAAGTAGAGGTGTGTCTTCACTTACACAACTACGAATAGCATGTGCTTTTCGTCATAAAGATATGGGATGTCAAGAAGAGCTAACCGCTGACAACAGATGGACGTATTTTTATCATTGTCATCTGCGTTCTCTCTCATACTAAAACGTACTAGCGGGATATAGTACGGAATTGGAATGGGTTGTGTCATGGTTTACATCCTGTTTGCGATATCTGCACAATTCGGCTTGGCACACCAAACTTCAGTATGTCATTATAGATATTTACAATCTAGAGTTGCTCATCCAATGACACATTCGTCAACGAATATAAATAGCGCATACCACACCAGTGACAGGAATACACAATAACACTCACTCATAGAAAATGTATTAAATATTATTCAATTTTATAGAATCAAAACAAAATTAAATAACCCATGTACAAAAAAAAACATTAAAAAACTCATGTACACACACAAACATTAAATAACTCATGTACAAAAAGAAATATTTAAAATATAATGTAAAGATGTGTAATATAGTCATATACAAAGCAACCCGTACCATCATTTATTATGGTGCATGTTATTTAGTTTATAAATATTTTCTCAATAAGATAAAAGGAAAATCATTATTTGTTTTGTGAACAAGAAAAATAAATATAATATTGACATCTCCGTCTTCAAGTTGGCGGTGGCTAATGAAATTGAGACTCCCACCCTACTTGAACATCAAATCTAACATCCCCTACAGCATACCCTCTACCATGCATCCAACGATATTTCCTACAACATACAATCTAACATCCATTTGTACGTCATCCCACTCCAACATCACATCTAAGATGCATGGGACGTCATCGCCACCAACATCACATCTAAGATGCATGGGACGTCATCTCCACCAACATCACATCTAAGATGCATGGGACGTCATCCACTCCAACATCACATCTAAGATGCATGGGACGTCATCCACCACTCACCACCCCAACATCAAATCTACAATGCTCCAACATCCAATGAAATATCCATTTGTACGTCATCCCCTACAGTCTCCAATCTACCATACATCAAACAACATCCCCTACATCATGGAATGTAACATACTTCGGACAACATCCCCTACATCATCCAATCTACCATACATCAGACAACATCCCCTACATCATCCAATGTAATATACATCGGACAACATCCCCTACATCATACAATGTAACATACATCGGACAACATCCCCTACATCATCCAATGTAATATACATCGGACAACATCCCCTACATCATCCAATGTAATATACATCGGACAACATCCCCTACATCATCCAATCTACCATACATCGGACATCATCCTGTCCATCATCCAATCTAACATACATCGGACAACATCCCCTACATCATCCAATATACCATACATCGGACGACATCCCTTTCAAAAGATATTCTAACATGCATGAGACGGCATCCATCCTACCCGCAACCCAATACCCAGTCTAGCATGTATCGGACGCCAACCCTCCAACATCCAATATAACATTCTCCAACATCCAGTCTAATATGCATCGGGCGTCGTCCCATTGAATATCCAGTCTAGCATGCATTGGACGTCAACCATCCCCCACACCCCAAATATCCAACCTAACATGTATTGGGCGTTGTGTAAGTCACTTTACAATTATATCCATTAGAGCATATTATAAATACCGGAATGCAGGTAAATGTATATATTTGTACATTTGGTATAACATGTGAAACAAACTGTTATTTCATGAAAATGTATGACAAATTCTACTTTAATCTTGCTAACTCATAGGTAGAACATCCTCAAGCGGCTGCTCATAGGAAGTGAATTGCATATAACACTGATGTTGTTCTGTGCTTCTGTTTTTTGCGTAGTAGCAACACAAGGGCATGGACTAGCTTTGTTTCAGCCTGATTCGCAATTTTTCTCGAAGATCATAAGTCATTTCCCACTTGGGCACCACTATTATATTGTCATCATTTACTGCAGATAAAACTTCTGGCGGAAGACGATGTTGTAGATTTGTATCAACTAACGCAATAATCTTTGATGGGTTCTCTAAAGTCTGTGAGTAAATCGCTGTTCTACAAGTGAGCATAGACCACTGATCGTTCCTCAAGAAAGTGCTTCCGAAAACAAGAATAACTCTCCAGCTGTTGTTGACTGCTTCAACAATACTACTAGCCATATCACAAACCAACATATCTCTATGATAAACGTAGGTATTGAGTTTGAGTTCTGTCTCAATAAATTTACTTAGCTCAAAGCAAGGGAAAGTATAATCTGCTTCTGAATATCCAATATACACATCGATCTCGTAATCTGCTGGACATTTGATTGTATATCCCGTGAAGAAATTAATCAGGGCTGATTTTACCCATATCTGATGTTTTGATACAAAGAGCACAATTAAAAAACATATCGTCATACACAGAAGTATACTAATAGCAAAATACAGAAAAAATACTCCCCAACATTTTCGCCAAAGTTCCTCCATATCAGAAAAAGTTGAAACATTTAATGTTACACCATCGCTATCAGTGCATGTTAAATTAACACCACTATCTAGTTGCACGTGAGTTGTTTTTAGCCAGTACAAAAAGTCAAGATTGTTACAATCACACGATAACGTATTTCCGTCTAACAGGACAATAATCCCAGCAGGCTTCTTAGCTAGTTCGTCTAACCCGTCTCTTTCTGTTCTTCCAAAGGATGTTATAGAGTTCTGTCGTAGATCTAAAAGTCGTAAATTTGGTGTATTCTGCAGATAAAACGGAATGTTTGTAAATCTGTTCTTTGATAAATATATTTCTGCTAATCGTGTATTGTACTGAAACGTACCGTAAGCTAGGGAATTTAATAGGTTTACAGACAGATCGAGTCGCTGAAGCCATACAAGATTCTGAAATAATCTACCACTTTTTATGGACATACTGTTTGCGCCAAGAAAACAATTTGATAAATATAAACTTTCTAAATGGCAAAAGTTATCAAAGAATGTTTCAGACAAAATTGACATATCATTTCCTGACAAGATCAATGTTTGTAGAGATTCTAAACCAGAAATATTTCCTTGAAAGTTGTAGAGAGTGTTGAGACTCAAATCTAGAAATGACATTCCTTTCGCATTGACAAACTTCAAATTTGCATTTACTATAGTTGTAGAAATAGATCCTCGAAGCTGGACACTCTTTAAGGAATCAGATACTAAAACCCAGAAGAATCCATATGTTGCAGAATTGCGAACATTACATTCAACAAGTTTTTTTTTAATACGAGTGGGAACAGAATATATTTTATTAGTGTTTATGTATCCATTATGAGTTTTTGAGATGTTAGAAATATCATAATTTTCTGTTATTTGTTGATCATCATCATATATTTCTAAGGGTGATTTGATCGTGCTGATCGTCTTGGGAGAAGGTTGGGTATTCACAGTACCTACATCTGGTGGTCTATCGTAACAGTGCCTGTTTCCATCATTCCATACAAGATGTTCCAGGTTTTTAAAATTGAAGATATGCATCAATGATGACTTTGTTCCAACAAGAGGATTAGATGATATATCAAAAGTTCTAAGACATCTATCCCAAATATGACTAACAAAACTGTCTTCTTGCAATACATAAATATTGCTTGCCAATAGGGAAAAGTTTTCAACACATATTTCCAGTAAATACTGAGTTTTCTGATAATTGAGTACACCGTCATATTTGATAAAACTTGCGTATCTATCGTGATGAAATAAATCAATTTGTTTAAAATAGATTGAAGTCATATTTTTACCTCTCAATGGCTTCAGAGCTAGAAGAGATGGTGTAACACCTACACGAACTGTCTGTAATGTTAAACTCTCAAGATCTTTCAGAGATTCAAGAGCTGAATCATTAAAATTTGTTAAAGCCTCAAATGTGTACAAAACTAATTCTCTGACATGTTTAACATTATCAAAGCTGTACTCATCAATAGATGTTGATGTTCCAGACATTTTCAAACGTGATAAATTTGTTAAGTTTCTGAAACCTTCTCCAAAACACAACGTATCACAAGAACTATCGATGGTTAAATGTTCCAGTTTGTTAATCTTCTCAAGAAAGCTATCAGGGTAACAGCTCTTTCCATATTTTTGTAAATCATTGTTTAAAATGTAAAGTTCTTGAAGATTAATCAAAGGGTCGAACACACCAGGCGGGTATGATTGTTCACTAAGAGTTAATTTATTATATTCTAGGTTGAGAGTTTTCAAATTGTTCAACCCGGCAAAAGCGTTGACATTAATTCGCTGTAGCTGATTTCCTGAAATAGTTAGTATCCGTAGCTCGTGTATATGAGAAAATATGAAATTATCTATTTCTTTCAAGATGTTGTTATCTAAATGAATAATATTGAGATTCGCTGGAAACCATGTTGAATTTAATTTCTCTAATGAAAGACCAGTGCAGTTTGCCATGAATTGATCTTCTACATAATCAATAGTGCATGGGCTTATGCCAAAAACGCCGTTAGTATTGTTTTCAAAAGAAAATAGTTCAGATCCTAAATTGGTATTCACTGTACCTGTTGTTGCTGGGAGCGAATATATAAAATTTTCATGACTTGGACTTGTCTGAATTTCTGTGTTTACAAAATCTGAGGACATTGCTCTAATGTCGGTTCCCTCTGTTGTCTCTGCCATCGATACGAAGTCAGCATGCATATCATTGTAGGCAGTAACACTTGCTTGTTGTTTATGATCAATAGCAGTGAAATGACTCATGCGACTTGTGTGTAATCTATTCATTTCATGTCGTGATGTTGAAACAGACTCCGGGACGTTTCTTTTGTCTTTCACTATTTCTCCAGTTCGAAGGACAATTCCAGAAATCATTGATGTCCAGTCACGTATGTGTCCATGAACTTGGAATATATTCTGACTGAATGGCAACAATAAGCACAAAATAATCAGATGCATTTGTTTTGAGTGCGCGTATTTTTTGTGTGAAGGATTTTGAACTTACGTCAATGTAAAGTAACTACATATACCGTACATATATAATAAATAGTAATGACTTGTAAACACTTCATTCAAAAATTAACAACACACTAACTGCAGTAACTACTTCATACAGTTATAACGAATCAAGCAGTGTTATGTGGAAACATCACAGTGAACAATGGACTACTTATTGAAAAGTGCTCCAAACATATTGTGCAAAGCGTTTGATCGCCGTGTCACCTTAGAACTGTAACAGAGTTGTATTTAACCGTGATGTTGAGACATGCACGTCTATATAAATAGTTACAATCCATTCCGAGACGCTAATGATCGCTGTTTGAAGATTGAACAAGAAATTGTATCGACACACACACACAATACGCATGCACTCTCGCGCATACCCTTATAGCACACACACACCCACTCACACGCACATCTATATAGTAGTAATACGATTGTATGTAATTTTTTGTGTGGTTCTGTAGTGTGCATATACCTGCGTGTTGTGACCATCTATACTGGTATACATGTATATATCTGGATATTGTGACCATATATACTGGTATCATTTGTATATGCCTGGTTGTTGTGACCATCTATACTGGTATCATTTGTATAGGCCTGGTTGTTGTGACCATCTATACTATTATTTGTATATATATATATATGGGTGTTGTGACCATCTGTACTGGTATCATTTGTATATGCCTGGTTGTTGTGACCATCTATACTGGTAGCATACCCATCAACCAAGCATTTTTTGGCAGAAGTGATTTCTTTTTCAAGTACATCTATATTATGTCATAAAAAAGGAAAAAAATTGTTTACTGCATGTTTTCCCTGCGAAGGAGTGCAGGGAGGCCTTCTATGGGCTGTGGAAATAAAGGCCGCTTTGCCATAGCAGACGCCGCGACATGTACATGAAGGATTGTGATTGTACCTCCGAAAGAAAACATCCTGTCTCAACTGTGGATTTAAATCGGGACCTCAAGGGTCTGAGAATGACATTCTAAACACACGGTCACGCAATCAAAATGCGCTCCACGTCATCAAAAGTCGCCCATTTGAATAGTACTTTCATTCCCATGGATGCTCGATCCGCCCATCTGATTCTCGACTATGTTATTAATTTAGTACTATATAGTACAATGTTATTGTATATCAGGATGTTGTTAAGAAACTTCATTAAATAGACAGGTTGGTATGGTCGAGTGCACCACCAAGGCAAAGACAAAAGGTGTTGAAAGTCCGTTGCACACAACCATGTGGATACGGCACCTTATGATAATGAACTCTCCTTGAGAATTAAATAAATGGACTTTCTTACATGTCTAACACCCCATAGAGGCCAACTTCTTGAAGTAGAGATAGAACCTTAGTGTAGCCAGCAGAGGCTAGAAACTAAAATTGGTCGTACCACCTCTGACATTGAGCAGACACAATCCTGTAAAAGTAAATATTACTGCTGAAGTTGGAGATACCGGGCCTATATGACCACTAACAAACATCGTATCACGCAACACTACTGAGAGGAACACTGACCCACAGATAACTTTATTGGAGCTACTAAGGATCTCTAAAATACTGCATCATTTATAAATAAACCTGGTCTTGCTGTATAGAAATGTTTAGCTATCAACGTGACAAATAAAGAAGAGCGCACCTAACCTTGTTGAATGAACGTAGGAGTCAAACGCCACTCGTGTATATTATATTGACAATATAATCGGTTACTTATAGTTCGTTCGATAATTCAAATTACTCATTTGGAATTTTGTTTTCTCCAAAACTACTTGTTAGATCGAAAAAATATTTTGAATCCAACTTGTGTATCTCCATGACCCAATGAAACTGTTTTCTTGCCCTAGAAAAATGTAACTAGATTAACACTTTTTCTCTATAAAGTATACAAAAATAAAGTTTTTGTGAGTGAACGTATGTGCCATTTTCTACATTACAGCCAAATCTGTCAGACAGTCCCGGTTGATGAGACGAAATGCGCCATATTTGTTTATTGTTTTGTATCTCTCCAACTTTTCATTTGTTATAATGAAGAAATTAGAAAAAGAGTTGGTATAATATCATGTATCGAACATATTGAGAGACAGTAAGTAAAATGTTTCGGTCACCTTATGAGAATGAAACCAAACCAAATACCAATAAGAGCATATAATACAAGAATATCCGGGCGTAAAACCAAAGGTAGACCTAGAAAACGGTGCATAGAAAACATCAAAGATAACCTTGAACAATAATGGACTAAATGTAGCCTCGGCGACACATCGATATATATATATAGATCAATCAAATCAATTAAATTGTGGTCTGTGAGGTTCCTGTTGGGTATGTTTTTCTATTTATTAATATTTTGATGTTAAATATTTATTCAACAATGTTTGTTTCCCTGAAGCCATCTTATTCTTCTGCTATTACTTCCACGGACTTGTGATTGGCACTATTCAGAAGTATTCGAACATCCCTTTACTCGAGTGTGGTATAACGCTACTTGTTCTGCATTTTTTTTACCGGCCTTCACATTTCCTTTCTTGTGAATGAGTGGCATGTGACGTGTTCTCTCCAGAACGTTGTCTTCCCAATGAACTCTACGATCTCTTCTCTGTCGTGGAATATGCATCAAAGACGTATTAATGTTATATTTAATGAAATCATGTCATAATCTTCTTGGTTAGCCCTTTCTCCTCCGACCCGGTGGTCTGCCCTCCATTATTTGTCTTTCTAAACAGTTGTGTCTCTTTATATGACCAAACATGCGTATTTTTCTCTTTGCTCTTGTGTTTCGTAACCAACACTCAGGCATCTTCAATGTGTTAATAATATCTGAGTTTCTCTTTTTTTTCTTTTCACGATACTCCAAGAGGATTCTGCGTAAGCGTGCCAACATAAACAGCTGAAATGACATGTTTGCGCAGAATACTAGGAATATCATTAAGAGACAGAATGAGGAATTAGTAAATTATACAAAACAAACGACACCATCTCAATCTTGAGATACATTAAGAGACAACAAATTTATGGTTTGCATACATCAACAGATTACCACCAGACAGCATAACACAGCAAGCTATGCTACACAGATACAGCGAACGCAGTCCTAAAGGTCGGCGACGGAAACGATGGACCACTGAAATAAAAGAGGCGTAAAATTCCACAACATACTCAGCACACAAAAGGGTCGTCTCCAGAAAAACCGTCTACCCCTGATGTTTCACAGCGTTATGTTGCAACCGGAAAAATAAAGTTCTTACCATTAACAATTTCGTTTCTATTTTGTTATTTTCCATATGTTTTCAAGCGTGTGTTTACAATATGCCATTGTCCATCCCTGACTTATCTCTGTCATCCAGTCTCCTGCACCGTTGATGTTTGCTTCTAAGTATCCGAATGTATCTACACAATCGATCTCGGTACTGCCTATCCTAATTTTTGGTTCTTGTGTTTTTATATCTCATGACATGATTTTTGTTTTTTGTGAATGGTTATTATTTTTTATTATTTCCATTCCGCAGGCCATTGCTATGTGATTCACACATTCTGGTAAGTTTTGCTCGTAGTATTTGTTCTAGTATTAAATGATCATACTATTGCTTCAAGTCTTCAACACTACTAACAAAAACCCCGAAGATCAAACTGGGTGCAAGGATCCCCTAAACGTCCAAGAATCACAATTAAAGAACCGCTGGTATACACTATAACACCACGTGTTCAGCGTTACTGAAAGAGAGAATATTAGGTTATTTAGACGTGGCATTAAGGAGTGTCTATAGCAGAAACGAACGTTGTAAATCTTTCACGGTCTGTATTGTGCTACGGATTGCATGTCTGTTTGCTATACGCAAACAGGTTACCACTTCTGAAATATTTTTCCCGGATATGGTTTTCGTTATATTACACATGGGGATTGTGGATTATTGTCTAATAATTTGTGGTTTTTTTCTAGTTCCTTTTTAAAAATCTTCTTCTTCTTCAGCGTTCATTCTCAAACTCCCGCTGGTCTCCCTTGTAGCAGGATCATTATCCTACTAGATTCCCAGCAGGATGCAGTCCAGAGAATGGAAAAGCGTTGTGTCGACGTTTTATTTCCTCCAATGGCCCAACACATCAGTCTTATGCTGGTTTTTAATAAAATGAGGTTTGTCGTTCAAGGTTTCATTAATGTTTTATAAATGTGTCAAAGTCTAGTGAAGCATACAAGTGAACTGTACGGAGTTTGAGGTTGTTACATCCGCCCTAAAATGACACACTGGGACTTTATTTATGAACCCAGTTTTTGTTGCAGTCCCTCAGTCCATGCTTCGAAACATCACATATAAACAGTATCAAAATGAGCACGTTCATCTATTGCTAATTTCAGTTTGGCAGACAACATATATTTATTGACATACATGACTACGGGGTAACAAGACAACATATATATACTGACAAACACGTCTACGATGTAATGCAATAACATATATCTATTGACATACACGCCTAGGAGTTAAGGAAATAACATATATTTATTGGCATACATGTCTACGAGTAACATGATAAGGAATATCTATTGACATACATGACTACGTATAGTAACGTAAACTAGTCTACGCGTATATATTACAGGTCTACGAAGTAACTGGCTACAAACTGATCTGCATCTACATACAGAATGTTTAATATAGAAAAGTGCTGAATCTGCTTCATGATCGCATGATGTGCATGTGCAGATATACCAATGTATAACATTTACAACAGTAATTAGAAGAACTCGTAATTAATGTGTTACTAACAGAAATGTTAATTAAGTTTGGATAATTAGCAGCGTATAGAATCATTGAGCTACATGAAATATAAGTGTCTCTATGTTGGACATCGGCTAGTAGAGACAGCATATATCAATCTCACCGGGTATATTTATGGTCAGGGATCTCCCTGCCGAAGTAGTTAAAAACTGATTCCGGCCGGAATATTTTTAGCGTTTAAACGTAATTAAATTTTGTTCGATTTTTGTGTGTGCACATGCTTCACGGAAACAAGAAATAGTACTTCTAAATATATTTACATTATAATGTAATATATTTATATTTCGAAACAGAAATGGACAGGGAATGTGATTATCACAAGATCATTTTGAAGAAAATAAATTATGTTAATATATAAAAATTATTTTAGACAGAAAAGAAAATATGTAAATGACAAATAAATATTATTTTAGATATGATATTTAATTTACCCCATTTTTGAATCAATAAATTCCACTCAAACTGTATAATTTCTCTAGACAATCCAATTACGAACACAATAATGTATAATATATATGCATAGTGCGTCAAAAATTTATTATTTAGAAAGAATTTCGACATCTATCAAAAACAGTAGACTTAAATTTACACGAAACTCAAATGAAAATATTGCTAATTTTTCTTGCAAAATAGCGTAAATTTGCAAACACGATGCTAGAAGCATTTGCCAGATTGAATTTCATAATAAATGAGACCAAAGCAAATAAAATAGTTATTATTTTACGAAAATAAGTACATTGGAAAATATATATAAAACATATAAGAAAAAATGACGTCACAGACCCCCATTATCAAAACTTATCAATAACTTAACAAATTTAATATCAATACACATAAAAATATTGCATGAAGTAATGTAGACATATTACACTTTCTATTGGAAACATTCTTATGTTGATATAAATACCGAAAACAACAACATGAATGTCATTGGAGTATGACTTATAGAAGTCTTTCCGGCCAGAAGATATACGGTTTACTGACTTGTATAAGTCTCTCGGTTGGAATCAGTTACTTTAAGCTGTTTTCCTTATCTTTAATAGGTCTAGTCAAGAGGGTCGTGTCGTCTTGATTACAAGGTGGATTTTTTTCGGAGATCCCTGTAGATTAACACTTAAAGGTACGGAGTTACGTGCTAAGAGTGGAAAAACATTGCACAGCAATCTACGAATAGAATCTGGTGACAAGCAAACACCCTCCTCTAATGAAAACGCATCGCCGACTCTGACATTTTATATATACATATATATATATATATATATATATATATATATATTAATTGGTCTTTTTTTGTTTCCTTCCAAACTGGGAGCTTTTCGAAATACTGAGTGGTACCGTTGTACACATCGGGTGCACTTTTGTGCAAGCATATATTTAGGAAAGAGGTGTCTTCAAACTTTAAATTACTTGAGATTTATGTTGAAGAGAAATGACATTTCTATGTGTATATATTATAACTATCATGGTTTATATTACAGTAAGAACATGTATATTTAAAATATGCCATAAAACATTGAATGTCGTTATGACAAGATTGTTTAAACTTCGACCTATCGTATGTTTTAGTACTATGTTATAATCAAGGATACAAGGACTAATGAAAAACATCAATGCAGGACTTTTTTATTCCTTCGGTTGACTGAAAAATACTGAGAATCATCATGTTACACAGAGAAAAATAATACGAGAAGGTTTTATTTATAAAAACTACTGTTGCCACTCGCTATTTTGTAAATTCCTTATTTACACCAGTTCCCAAGACAAAATAACAAACCACGAAAATTACATCTCATATATACATGAAAGGGCACATTCTCCATATGAGAAGTCCATTTGTAGCAGGAAACACAAATACAAGTCTAGGCATGTGAAACGTGAGAAATGTGTGTCCTTAACGTAACATAATAACAAATCTAACCAACAAACATGATTTAAGAAAAACAACACGTATAGTCAAAGAACCCATCGTGCTTCATCGTATCCTGTGTCCTTTATATTCCAACATATTCCAACGGACTCTCTATACCATTTTTAGCAACACGTTTCTGACACATGTTGCATATGGATCCAGTTGCTAGAGATTGATGAGGTGCATAATCAAACTGAGGATTGTAGCTGAACGCTCATAAATTTCATTTCCAATGAGATGTGCGTTTCTATATAGACTCGATTGCCACGTGTGGGCGGTATTTAGCGTTATCTATCAGATGAATTACACTGTTTTTCCGCTCTAGTACCTTGAGTAATGTGAAGATAATCTTGTTCTTCGCAATAGTTAACTTTTGCTTGGCTTTACGGATATTTTTTTGTGCTATATATGAAGAGCATATCTTGCACGATGTACCTCCATCATTTTAGTGTGCTCAAATTCATTTTCTCGTTATTTTCTCACATTCATTCGTTTAGTGGCAGATTATTGTGTTAAATGTTGTCGTCTCTTAGGTCGCATGGTGATATATTCACCAACTATATGGCAGATTATTGGTTAATATAGATAGTCATTATTGAAGATAATATTTTAGAAAGCAAGTTACACCACATACAACGATGCTACATGTTGAATATGTATTAATATAGTGACAACAGGAAAGATAGAAGAGAAATGATCACGGGGAATACCCAGAGAAAAGATATTGGACAGATTGACTAAATAGGTTCGAGTAACGACACCAACAGAGATTGTGACATTTATGAGAGATCGATGTGCTTGGAGAAATATGATCGCCAACTTCATTCGGAATGTCACTTGATGATACTAACGACGATGCGCCGTGAATGGTGGCATTAGTACGCTCGTATTTCTGCACATCAATTATTCTCGCAGATGAAATTAGAAATGTAACATAAATACAAATAATGCATAATTGAATGAACATATTCTTTACTAGTTATATATCTTGAGAATTATAGCTTGCAAAATGTATGCGAAAGTGATTGAAAAAGAACACCTACATCATTTTGCTTATCGACATGGTTCGATGAATAATGCTTCACCAGAAATATGTCAGTTTGACAGAACTTGAAATAAATAATTACTGAAATATCGAATCCTGCAGAAGGAAACATTGATACATCAATAGTTTTAATAAAAAGCATGCTTAATAGGGAATTTCTTCAAAAACATTTTTCGTCATTTTTTTCAAATTATTTAGTATCGATTATAAAAAGACGACATATTATCAGAATGTAATGTGGATAAAGGACAGCGCTATGTCACGATTTATTGTTTTGCTGTAATACCGTGGCTTCTTAGCTGATACATTGATATTATAATGTTGTATTAGAAAAATCAGTACTAAAATATTTACATGCATTTAACAAAAATAACAATAATTGAATCATACGAATGACATCGAACGTATTTAGTCCTCTTGTTTAACACACATATTATGAAATAACAACATATTCATGTAGATTTATTTGAAATTAAGATATTCATGTCATACAATAAGTACATAAAAACAACTACGATCTCCATTGATAGAATAATTATTATCTGAGTGGATTATCATCAAGTCACCAAAACATTGTATGTGCTGTATTTAGATATGTTCCAGAAATGGTAGTAAAATATCTATTTCGTGCAAGTAGTTTGTGAGATGGCTGTTTAAAAAAATAATGTATAAAATGTGCTCCAATCAAACCGTGAAAAAATGCTATTAAATTGTCCGTGTAGGTCGATTTGTGTTTTGTATTTTTATTTGTTTATTTTCTTACTATAGTATATTAATTTGAGCTTTGGTGCAGTGAAATGGGGAAAAATAATGGTTCTTACACATACGACTGTCTGCTGGATGTAGAATGACACTCCACCGCTGATTTTGTCTGCTGGATTCCATTTGTAGCGGCACTTGGAGTTAGTATTAACAAATATGATGTTCTCATTCCAAGACACCTAGTTAGCAAATGAATCGTGAAAGTTTATACAAGCATTTAAAAATATTAGTTGTAGTTCGGGTAATGAACATAGTTCATATTCTCATAATATAACAAATGCTGATGTGTTTTTTAGCGACATATGCCTACACAATTCATTGTGTTCTGCGTAGAATAAAGGGTAATGAGGATATTTATTATTGACATAATTTTATAAATATCTTTCCATCAAACAATAATATCAATATAGGTAATACCATGACATGCACAATTATTCTTACATCCTGTAGGATATATTTTTAATGAGTAACATCTTATTTTTCTGGCTCTTCTTTTGGGCCATCAGTCAACACCTAAGGAATTTAGAAACTGGAATAAAGGAATTTCTTAATACGCTACATTCGTTTTACATGATGTACACATATCCCATATAGAAAATCAGATAGGGGTCTCTATAGCTGCATGATTGTGTACTCAAGTAGTGGTTCTCTATAGCTGCATGATTGTGTACTCAAGTAGGGGACTCTATAGCTGCATGATTGTGTAATCCAGTTGGGGACTCTATAGCTGCATGATTGTGTACTCAGGTAGTGGTTCTCTATAGCTGCATGATTGTGTAATCCAGTTGGGGACTCTATAGATGCATGATTTTGTACTCAAGTAGTGGTTCTCTATAGCTGCATGATTGTGTACTCAAGTAGGGGACTCTATAGCTGCATGATTGTGTACTCCAGTAGGGGACTCTATAGCTGCATGATTGTGTACTCAGGTAGTGGTTCTCTATAGCTGCATGATTGTGTAATCCAGTTGGGGACTCTATAGATGCATGATTGTGTACTGAAGTAGTGGTTCTCTATAGCTGCATGATTGTGTACTCAAGTAGGGATCTCTTTAGCTGCATGATTTTGTACTCAAGTAGGGGTCTCTATAGCTACATGATTGTGCACTCCAGTAGGGGACTCTATAGCTGCATGATTGTGTACTAAAATAGGAGTCTGTATAGCTACATGATTGTGTACTCCAGTAGGGGATACTATATCTGCATGATTCTGCACTCTAGTGGAGGACTCTATAGCTACATGATTGTGTACTTGAGTAGCTGTATATATAGCTGCATGACTGTGCACTCCAGTAGGGGTCTCTATAGCTGCATGATTTTGCACTTCAGCGGTCTCTATAGCTGCATGAGTGAGCCCTCCAGTAGGGGTCTCTATAGCTGCATGATTGTGCACTTCAGCGATCTCTATAGCTGCATGCTTGTGCACCCCACTAGCGGTCTCTATAGCTGCATGATTGTGCACTCCAGTAATGGACTCTATAGCTGCATGAATGTGCACTCCAGTAGCGGTCTCTATGCCTGCATGATTGTGCACTCCAGTAGTGGTCTCTATAGCTGCATGATTGTGCACTTCAGCGATCTCTATAGCTGCATGTTTGTGCACCCCACTAGCGGTCTCTATAGCTGCATGATTGTGCACTCCAGTAGCGGTCTCTATGCCTGCATGATTGTGCACTCCAGTAGAGGTCTCTATAGCTGCATGATTGTGCACTCCAGTAGAGGTCTCTATAGCTGCATGATTGTGCACTCCAATTGGACTGGGTATGTTGAAATGAATTCCCAAGTAGAGTTAATTGTTTTGTCTTTTTTATATAGCAGCCTGTCTATATTATTAGGATGAATTTCGTGCGCGGAAATGAATTCTGAAAGATAACACTACCGAAGCTTCTCTCTATGTAAGAGAATATACATCTAAACATAAGTATTCCTACACATGACGAAACATGACTACAAAGTCAGTGCATTCAGCCACGAATCACAGCCTATTTATAGAAATGTATGCATAAAACCATCGTGTACGTACGAAATAACATAGAAATATATGCAGGTGTACGATAAATATTGCTTTCAATTGTGAAACGACGAAAACTAGCATGGTTTGGACATGTATACAGACATGATTTTTTGTCCAAAAGAAATACTGCAGGTAACTGTCAAAGAGGGAGGGATGAAGCAGAGAAGGGCAATGAAGGTATTGAAAGACAACATCAAGGGATGGAAAGGCCAAGATATGTTCACTCATCCGCATCGCTGAGAATAGAAATTGCTGGAGGACTCTGTGTGCTGAAGCATACAGTGTGGTACCTTACGACCTCGAAGCGTTACGGGTGTCTGGTGATGATAATGATGCATATGGAAGGTTTCTAGGACATATGCTGAGAAGAACACAGCTTGGACACTTTGTTGTTGTTCATCCATCACAAGTGATGATGACCATTTTTTGTTAAATCCACTTTAGAAAATTCAATTAGAGTTATGTCCTTGATTATGAGTTCGTAAATGGCTAATGAGCCCTATACGAGCTGTAAATGTCATAGGGCAATTCGGACACGGAATGACCACGGTACACTGATCTTGGTCTATACGTGACTTTCTATCTACTCTCTGCTGTTCAGCTGCTGCATTTCTCCTTTTTTCACAAGATGATGCGCTCATTTTTATTGTTGAACGCCATTTATACTAGATATATTTTGTGTACGTTCTTCCCAATGATCTTGGTCTAATTCAAAGACTTTCAGTGAGGTCTTTAAAGAGTCCTTGTAGCGCTTCTTTTGACCATCTTGAGATCGTGTATCCTTCTCCAGTTCACAATAGAGAAGTATCTTTGGCAGACTATGGTCTGGCATACGACCAAATTACCTGACCAACGAATCTGTGTCTGCATCAGGATAGTGTCAATGATGGGGATACCAGCTCTATCAAGGACAGTGGTATCTGGAATCTTGTCTTGCTATCTGATGTTCATAACTTTTCTGGGACAAGTTCTGTGAAAGACATTGGGTTTTTTTTCTCACATGACGCTTATACAGACTCCATGTTTCACTAGCGTAGAACAATACCGGTAGTACCACTGCTCTGTAAACTTTCAGCTTTAATACTTAATAACCACTGGAAATATCAATTGGAAAAGAAACAGAGGACGACAAAGAGAGAAGTTGCTAGATGGACTATCAATGTTGCACGGTAGACGTTCACCAACCGAAATATTAACAACACAAGAGTAAAGAGTCGTGCAGAAACATGATCGCCTACGCCATTTGGCATGGCACTTGATTGATTGATGCTTATACAGAGAGAGTAATAAAAATATCTACCACGACACACTCATCTCAACATTTGTTTTAATAAGATGTAAGCCTTCATGTTGATAATCAGTGACAAATTCGTCAGCTGAAATAAGCAGTAGCAATGTGTGATACTTATAAAACATGCTATCCAATAGCGACAGTTAAATTTAAATGGGTGTCTAGGCCTACTTTGGTATAGCATCAGATGTAGTTTGACTGTAGTTTACCACAGGGAGAAACACATCTGAAATTGAAACAGCATTTGAAGTTATAATAATCGTGACTGTATGCTGTATTTCTTACTATTTTCATTAATTTCTATACACACAAACATTAACTAATAATAACTAAGTTATAGTGATCATTCATACAGGAGGTTAAACGTATTATAATAGGGGGCGTAGGGGAGCCGCGTAGCGCAGTGGTTAGGGCACTGGCTTCGCATATGAGTGGTCCTGGGTACATTTCGCAGTTGAGGCGGAAATGTTTTTCAGATCGCAACGGCTCCCAGGTCGACCCAGCCTTAAATGGGTACCGGATTAATCCGGGAAGTAAGGACTGCGAGGAGAGGAGATGGCTACCGCCCTCATTTGCAGAGCTTCTGAAATGTGAGATCGTTAACATCTCACACCCCTACGGCATTAATAAAGGCTATAGGTTACTTTACTTTTTTTTTAAATTTGGGCCTATGAGTAAATCAGCTGCTAAGGAAACTCAATTTCCGTACACAATGACAATAGAATTAGAAGACAAATGAACTGTAGTTAGAAAACGTAAGTTCTATAGATACTTATTTGGTCTGTAAGATGTGTTTGTGTAATTGTCTAATGCTGTTGCATGCAACCATACTTGTATATTTGATGAAAGCCGTTAAAAAATATTAGAAAACCGAAATCAAATATAGACCACTGCTTCTTTCTACGAACCAATCCGTGCAAGAAGTAACGTTAATATATTTATGTTTTTTTACCGTTTATTATCCCATTTGTGTTGAATTTAAAATAATAAAATACATATTATTTGTATGAATCTTTCAATGCCATGCAATGTGTAGGATACATTCACTTTACTAAAAAAATATTCAAGGATATTGATCTCTAAAACAATAGGTCGTGAGATTGACATCATATCGATTAGGACACCATGCATTCTTATGAACAGTGTGTACATAATGGATTCAATGGTTTTTTTTTTCTATACACAAACCACAATTCTAATATTACTGTGAGTGTTTGGTGTATGAAGCAAATGGGAATGTTTCCTTTTTTGAATAAATTACCAAACACAATAGCAGAAATGATAGCAGAAATGATAGCAGAAATGATAGCAGAAATGATAGCAGAAATGATAGCAGAAATGATAGCAGAAATGATAGCATAAATGATAGCAGAAATGATAGCAGAAATGATAGCAGAAATGATAGCAGAAATGATAGCAGAAATGATAGCAGAAATGATAGCAGAAATGATAGCAGAAATGATAGCAGAAATGATAGCAGAAATGATAGCAGAAATGATAACAGACACCATATTTGATCTGAAAAGTCGATGTCAATTCTAAATTCTGAAAACAATTAAACAATTCGCTATCTATCTATCTTTCCTTCCTCTTTTACCCTTTTACATGTATCAAGGGACATTTGTCTGAAATATTTGAAAACGTTTACTTATATCAATTAACGTGCATTCAACATAATATGTTAAATAATAATTCGCTGAATAGATGTAACGGTTCGACTTTCTCGAAACATATTCACAAATATTCGGACCGAGGTCATAAGTCAAAGTCACACTTCGAATAATATTTTGAGCGATAGCGGTCCGAAACAGATTCGAAATGTTACCTATTTAGTCAATTAATGATCAATTGAAATATCAGACACGATTACAGACATTATGTTTCATATGAAAACACAACACAACCCGATATTTATTAAATATTCCGTCAGCTGTTACGGAGAAATGTTGACATTATGAATGAAAATTGTTTTTTCTCGGCAGGAGTGTCAAAAATCAAACATTGTCGCCATTGGTCAAAGTTTTCTAGAAAACGGAGGGTCAATTCGATTTCCTAAAAGGTCTACTAGATACCAATTCTGTCAATCTGTAAAATGGTCAAATATGGTGCTTTTACGTGCTATTTTTTTAAGTGCCTATAGCGAAAACCAAAAAGGTAAATAGCTACGGAATTATCGGTTTATATATATATATATATATATGCGGTTTAGTTCTCATTTGTTTGTGTTGCTTATACACATAATATTTTGAATGCACGTTAATTTATGTAAGTGAACACTTTTAAATATCGGAGACAATACTTTTGGAATTACGGTCAATCTAAAACCTAAGGACTAATTACAGATAATTTTTGATTATGTCAAGATGTCCAAGCCTATGGAAATGCAACATCAGTATTTTACTTCGGGTGAAACTGTACACAACATTAGATTTGTCAATCATGCTGTGTGGATGCGAAAGTTGGCCATTCACGTCGGATCTATGGAGAAACACAAGGCTATGAACTTCCCGTATGTTTCTGGATCAAAGAAGTGAAGCAAAAAATAGAAACACTGTTTACCTTCGATGCTTCACCTGAAAGGATAATAAGAATAGAATAAGAGTTATCTGCCTCATCCAATATAAGGTAAATGTTACCTAGACGTCATTGTAAAGGCAAATTGGTAAAGCCGAGAGGCGTAGATATCGCATCACAGCTGTGAACCAGGACACAACACATTCCATTTTTCAGATGCTTTATGATAATCTACAGGAGTCTGAGAACAAACTAAGAAAAAAAAAAGATATAAACATAAATGATATAGATAATCTACCAGTTATAATATAAATCATATAACAATCCACTTTATCAGAGATAAAATAAATATGCGCACATGATAACAAGAAATACATATATCCATAGTTTATCTTCAAAAGAAGGTGTAGTTCGTGCATGTCAACCGACACGATTCCATGTCTAACATAATCATGAATGAACATTGAACAAGTATTAGTGGATTTCATAGATTGAGAAGATCAAATAATGGGCATGATAAACTGTTCACACTCACCTGTACTGTATGCGATATGAGAAACATGATAAACTGTTCACACTCACCTGTACTGTATGCGATATGAGAAACATGACAAACTGTTCACACTCACCTGTACTGTATGCGATAGGAGAAACATGACAAACTGTTCACACTCACCTGTACTGTATGCGATATGAGAAACATGACAAACTGTTCACACTCACCTGTACTGCATACGACAGGGGAAGCACGATGTATTTATTTGTTGACTCATGCTCCGCAGTGACCTACGACACTAAAAGTTCTTCTATTTACATCTGCTATAATGTTTCCTTGACTATAATATCACCAAAGTATGCAACGATAAAGGTAAGATAAATTATGAACTTGTGTCTTAGTACACACTTTCTCATGTATACTCAATGTGTCTTAGTACACACTTTCTCATGTATACTCAATGTGTCTTAGTACACACTTTCTCAAGTATACTCAATGTCTCTTAGTACACTATTTCTCATGTATACTCACATTGTGTCTTAGTACACTATTTCTCATGTATACTCACCTTGTGTCTTAGTACACAATTTCTCATGTATACTCACATTGTGTCTTAGTACACTATTTCTCATGTATACTTACCTTGTGTCTTAGTACACAATTTCTCATGTATACTCACATTGTGTCTTATTACACACTTTCTTATGTATACTCACATTGTGTCTTAGTACACACTTTCTCATGTATACTCACATTGTGTCTTAGTACACACTTTCTCATGTATACTCACATTGTGTCTTAGTACACACTTTCTCATGTATACTCACATTGTGTCTTAGTACAACACTTTCTCATGTATACTCACCTTCTGTCATATATATATATATATATATATATATATATATATATATATATATATATATATATATATATATATATATATTATATATATATATATATATATATATATATATATATATATATATATATATGTACTTGTATCATATATACTCACTTGCATATCTCGTCATGACCTAGCTTTTATCTCTCGGCATGTTTACCTGTCTCCAGTAAAGATTTGTGTACAGAAAGTATTAATGACAAGACAGGCTAATTTGAAAAATTGTTCTGTGCACACTTTTGTCAATGTGACTCCACATATACAAAGAATGACCACGAAAGAACGACAATATTTAAACAACGTAACGACTGAAGGATTGTTTACTTTCTATGTAGATGTCATTACCTCCTGCAGTCTCGGCATAGATACTGTTTGACAATAAACGACCTGACAAGTTTTGCCAGCGCACAAGCTCAGTATTACTGACTCAATTCCGTGTCCTTTATGTACAATATTTCATGTAACTAGGTGAGATATGGAATAATTTTTATTTCATACCATGAACATTGAGGTAATTCTAAATTCAGTTTTACTGGTCGGGCGACGAATGACTTAACATTACAATACTGTATCTCCATACCATGGCAGAAAAATAGTTATTCCTCGCCTAGATGTGTTTAATAACGCATATATACATATATATATATATAATAGAAACACAAGCAGGTTCGATGTATCGACAGAAACATCCACGACAAACTACGTCATTGCCTGCTACTACAGCGTGTCGCAAGCCATAACAGAAACGAAGTAGTATTTTCTAGTAACATGAACTATGGTGGTTTGAAAAAGTGTTCTAGTAACATGAACTATGGTAGTTTGAAAATGATTTCTAGTAGCATGAACTATGGTGGTTAGAAAAAGTTTTCTAGTAACATGAACTATGGTGGTTTGAAAAAGTTTTCTAGTAACATGAACTATGGTGGTTAGAAAAAGTTTTCTAGTAACATGAACTATGGTGGTTAGAAAAAGTGTTCTAGTAACATGAACTATGGTGGTTTGAAAATGATTTCTAGTAGCATGAACTATGGTGGTTAGAAAAAGTTTTCTAGTAACATGAACTATGGTGGTTTGAAATTTTTTCTAGGTACATAAACTATGGTAGATTGAAAATGATTTCTAGTAACATGAACTATGGTGGTTTGAAATAGATTTCTAGTAACATGAACTATGGTGGTTTGAAAATATTTTCTAGTAACATGAACTATGGTAGTTTGAAAATGTTTTCTAGTAACATGAACTATGGTGGTTTGAAATGTTTTCTAGTTTTATGAACTATGGTGGTTTGAAAATGTTTTCTAGTAACATGAACTATGGTAGTTTGAAAATGAATTCTAGTAACATGAACTATGGTAGTTTGAAAATGAATTCTAGTAACATGAACTATGGTGGTTTGATAAAGTTTTCTAGTAATATGAACTATGGTAGTTTGAAAAAGGTTTTTCTGTCGATATATCAAAAATATCTTTCGTAGAGCAGACATGTACATAGAGCAGACATGTACATAGAGCAGACATGTACATAGAGCAGACATGTACATAGAGCAGACATGTACTTAGAGCAGACATGTACATAGAGCAGACATGTACATACATGTTAGGGGTTTCTATGTAGATGGCGTAGTTTAGCCTGGTATAATCAAGATCAAGATGCTCGAGGGTAGCTTAATGAAGATTACGATGTTCGAGGCGGAGCTTAATCAAGATCAAGATGTTCGAGGGGTAGTTTTATCAAGATCAAGATGTTCGAGGGGTAGTTTTATCAAGATCAAGATGTTCGAGGGGTAGCTTAATAAAGATCACGATGTTCGAGGGGTAGCTTAATGAAGATCAAGATGTTCGAGGGGTAGCTTAATCAAGATCAAGATGTTCGAGGTGTAGCTTGATCAAGATCAAGATGTTCGAGGTGTAGCTTAATCAAGATCAAGATGTTCGAGGTGTAGCTTAATCAAGATCAAGATGTTCGAGGGGTAGCTTAATCAAGATATGTAATGTAACGACGTCTATTATCTTGTGGTGGTTGCAGAACTTTTCAACATCCATCATAATATAGTGCTCTATTAGTGTTGCAAGTGGATTTGATTTTACTATTGCATGATTAAAATGTATGTATGTTCCAACAAAGATATATTTATTGTTACATAATGTGCACGACTGCATTGAACACGGCTACATTATTTTATTTATTTCTAGCTTTGTTTCAGCCTGATTCGCAATTTCTCTCGAAGATCATAAGTTATTTCCCATTTGGGCACAACTATTATATTGTCATCATTAACTGCAGCTAAAACTTCTGGCGGAAGACGATGTTGTAGATTTGTATCAACTAACACAATAATCTTTGATGGGTTCTCTAAAGTCTGTGAGTAAATCGCAGTTCTACAAGTTAACATGGACCATTGATCGTTCCTCAAGAAAGTGTTTCCGAAAACAAGAATAACTCTCCAGCTGTCGTTGACTGCTTCAACAATACTACTAGCCATATCCCAAACCAACATATCTCTATGATAAACGTAGGTATTGAGTTTGAGTTCTGTCTCAATAAATTTGCTTAGCTCAAAGCAAGGGAAAGTATAATCTGCTTCTGAATATCCAATATACACATCGATCTTGTAATCAGCTGGACATTTGACTATATATCCAGTGATTAAACGAATAATTGCTGATTTTACCCACATATGATGTTTTGATACAAAGAATATAGTGAAAAAACAAACTATCATACAGAGAAATATTATAACGGCAAAATAAAGAAAAAATGTTCCCCAACATTTTCGCCAGAGATACTCCAGATCAGAAAATGTTGAAACATTTAATGTTACGCCATCGCTATCAGTGCATGTTAAATTCACACTACTATCTAGTTGCACGTGAGTTGTTTTTAACCAGTACAAAAAGTCAAGATTGTTACAATCACACAATAACGCATTTCCGTCTAACAGGACAATAATCCCAGCAGGCTTATTAGCTAGTTCGTCTAACCCGTCCCTTTCTGTTCTTCGAAAAGATGTTATAGAATTCTGCCGGAGATCTAAATGTTGTAAATTTGGTGTGTTCTTCAGATCAAACGGAATGTTTGTAAATCTGTTCTTTGATAAATATATTTCTTTTATTCCTGCATTGTACTGAAATGTACCATACTCTAGGGAATTTAATAGGTTTAGAGACAGATCGAGTCGCTGAAGCCGTGCAAGATTCTGAAATATTCTACTGCTATGCCTGGACATAAAGTCGGCGCCAAGAATACAGTTTGCTAAATATAAATTCTCTAAACGACAAAAGTTATCAAAGAATGTCTCTGACAAACTGGACATATCGTTTCCTGAAAATATAAGTATTTGTAGAAATTCTAGACCAGTTAGATTTCCTTGAAATTGGTACAGTCTGTTGCTGCTAAAGTCCATATATTGCAAGTTTTTCGCATTGACAAACTGAACATTATAATAAAGGAAGGTTGTACCAATATTCCCCCGAAACTCGACTCTCCTGAGAGATTGGGGTACTGGAAACCATATGAATCCAGGTATTAGAGAAGATGGAGATGTACATCTTAGAAGGTTGTCTGTAACTGACGTTGACACCGGATACGTGTTGTCATTAAACAAACTGTTTCCAGTAAACTTTAATGTGTTCGATATTGTGTAGTCATCGCTGATTTGTTTAATATTCTCATATGTCACTTTCTGAAAGGATGATTTTGAGATGTTACTAGTCTTTGTAAAAAGTAGGGTATTTACAGTACCTGAATGGAACATTATATCATAGAACTTGTCGTATCCATTATTCCATACAAATGCTTCTAAATTTTTTAAACTGAAAATTTGAATCAATGATACCTTTGCTCCAATAATTGGATTAGCAGACAAATCTAAGCTTCTAAGACACCTATCCCAGACAGGACTAACGAAAGTGTCTTTTTGTATAACATAAATGCTGCTGTGCACAATAGAAACACTTTCCACACAAATTTCCAGTAAAAACTGTGTTTTCTGATAATTGAGTACACCGTCATTTTCGATAAAACTTACGTAGGTATCATACGCAAAAACGTCAATTTCTTTAAAAAATATTGACGTCATATTTATACCTCTCAATGGCTTCAGTGCTAGAAGAGATGTTGTTACCCCTGCACGAAAATTGTGTAATGTCAAACTCTGAAGTTCTTTCAGAGATTCCAGTGCTGTATCACTAAAATTTGATAAAAACTCAAATGTGTGCAAAACTAATTCTCTGACATGTTTAACGTTAACAAAGCTGTACTCATCAATAGATGTTGATGTTCCAGACATTTTCAAACGTGATAAATTTGTTAAGTTTCTGAAACCTTCTCCAAAACACAACGTGTCACAAGACATATCAATGGTTAATGTTTTCAGTTTCTTAATGTTTCTAAGAAATTTATCAGGATAACAGGTTTCACCATAGTTGTGTAAATCATTGTTTAAAATGTAAAGTTCTTGAAGATTAATCAAAGGGTCGAACACACCAGGCGGGTATGATTGTTCACTAAGAGTTAATTTATTATATTCTAGGTTGAGAGTTTTCAAATTGTTCAACCCGGCAAAAGCGTTTACATTAATTCGATGTATCTTATTTCCTGAAATAGTAAGAATCCGTAGCTCGTGCAGATGAGAAAATATAAAATTATCTATTTCTTTCAAGACGTTATTATCTAAATGAATAATATTGAGGTTCGCTTGAAACCATGTTGAATTTAATGTCTCTAGTGAAAGACCAGTGCAGTTTGCCATGAATTGACCTTCCACGAAATCAATAGTGCATGGGCTTGAATTAGAATCGCCATTAATAATATGATCTGTTGAAAAAGGTTCGAAATCGAAAGTTTTGCTCGATTCTTCTGTTACAGTTGGTAACGGAAATGTAATCTTTTCATAGAGTGCACTTGACTGAATGTGTGTATTTTCCATATCTGATTCCACTGCTATAACATGCGAACTATCTTTTTCATTGATCTTTGATTTTAAACCATCGTATGAAGAGTTTGGTATATTCAAACGTACTGGTGTTCTAGTTTCAGCAGTAATAAAATTTCTCATGTCTTGTGGTTGTATCCAACGTGTTTCATGTTGTGTGGTGGAAGAAGATGGCAATGTATTTCTTTGATATTTCATTGTCTCTTCAGTGGATGAAGAAATTCTATAAAATGATGATGTCATGTTATATATATGACCACGGGATAAAAACAAATTCTCACTGAGTGTCACCAATAAGCACGCAATAAACATATACATTTTTACCCTGAATGAATTCTTGATCTGTTTAAAAAAAATGGAAATAAATTAACATTTATATAACACTCTGAATATATAAATACTCAATAAATCAATCTAGTGCCATCCCAAATGGCGTAGGCGATTATGTTTCTCCACGACTCTTTGTCTCTTGTGTTGTCATTAAGCTCGGTTCTACTTCTACCGTGCCACAATACCAGTCCATCTAACAACGTTTCTGTTTGTCGTCCATTATCTCTTCTCCCCTTGATCTTTCCAGTGGTTATTAAATGTTCAAGATGTGTTCTTCTCAGCACATGCCCTAGAAACCTAGACTGCCTGCCCCTAATGTTTGATATGACTGATCTTTTTACGCCAGCACCAGTGAGAACATCTGCATTAGTTTTCTTAGCTGTCCATGGTATTTTCATCATTCTTCTCAGAAACCATATCTCTGCATCTTCTAATTAGTTTTGAATTGTTTTGTTTTCAGTCCATGCTTCACATCCATAAAAAGGGATTGGTGCGATATAACATCTCATCACTCGAATTCGGGGCCTCACTTAGTCTTTATTTAACAAAATAGTTCTCAATTTTGGAATGCTGATTTGGCTTGTGCTGTTCGGCTCTTTATCTCACTTGAGCATCTACCTTCTGATGTTAACAGGGTGCCAAGATATTTCACTTGTTCAACTTTTGTTAATTTTGTGTCATGAATTATTATGTTGCATCTTGGTGGTGTATATTTCTTCGAGACAACAATGATTTCTGTTATATAAATAAAATGCACACAATAATTTTAGTTTCACAAGTATCGAAATAGTGGCTAAACGAACGTTTCGACCAATAAGCTTCATAAAAGCATACAATTTGTACCAAAGTATACCAAATTAACATAAAATATATTTCCTACTTCTTGCAGCATTTACATATAAATACGTATTAATTGGTAACTATACTACAAATCCATATTCATTTAAAGTTTACACAGATTATGTGTGGCAAACGTTCTCTCATCGACTGTGCCATCACTTAACTGTAACACGGCCTTCATCTAACTTGTTATTGGGAAATTTGGTTCTCGTTGTATTCAACTTCCACAGATAATAATCCAGTTGTATATTTTATTTTCTCGCAGATACACTCATGCTTTATATTATACATGATATGTATATCGCACGCAAAATATAAGCCACATTCAGTCACGCTCTATTAATTCATAATACGTTTTTTTAATGCTCTGCTTTAACCATAAATTATCCCAGTCATATGACGAGAGAGAGAGAGAGAGAGAGAGAGAGAGAGAGAGAGAGAGAGAGAGAGAGAGAGAGAGCCCTGCCTGATCCTGATCAAGGCCAATATTTAAAAAATTGAACGGTTTCATGATTTTCAAAGAACTGAATGGATGCCTGAATAAAAGTATGCTGTCTAAAGTGCTTTCCTGAGGGGGTATAGTACAGAGGAATTGCAGTATACATTTTATAATGGAACTGAAGACTTGTTCAGTAATCATATGTAAGCAAATGCTTACTGGAGGGGAGGGGTCACCATGGTGTAGTTGTTAATACGTTCGCTTTGTAATCTTATTTTAAAGTGTCAAAACCTGGATTTGTTTCTGATTTGTTTCTATGGGGTGACCTGAGTATTATGAAGTCAATCCTCTACATTTAATCAACATTTCAATAAACATAATTCTTTCAAGAAGCTATACCACAGCTGAAGAAGTCAAAATATCATCACTATGTCATAAATACTCGTAGCTGAAAGCATGGTTGCTCAATATGCAACAATATGTTCATTTGAAAGTATGGTTGCTCAATATGCAACATTTTTGCTCATTTAACAGTTTGGTTATGTGGTATTTTTATGTTTAAAAAAAAAGATACACTTATCATAATAAAACAATATATATATGATATATGTTACATATATATTACCTTTCTTAGTTGTTGCCAAATGTGTTTCAATTATGTGTATGGTGAATGCATCTAATTGAATTTGACATTATAATTTGCATTTAAAATGCCACTTGTGTGCCGTACTTGTGCATTATCATTTTTCGTGTTTACGTTTTCACTACTTTTATAAAAGCACTGAACCTCCAAAGACATGTACATTGTCCTATAGATAAATCATTCATGTATCGTATATTAACATTTAATAACTTATATATTTAAAACGAATATCTTTATGAACAATTACTTTCCTGTATTCAATCATCCCGCCCTTAATGCACCAATTAGATAACCATCAGAATTGGAGACATCTTCTGACAGCAATACATTCTACTTGAGAGTTGCAATCTTATCTTTCAGTACATCAAAGATCATGAGGTCATTTAACCTACTGAACACTGTTCCACCTTAGTCGCGTATTACAAAATGCATGACAAGAGGCATTGTAACTATATGTGGATCATCTGTCAAGGTCAGTTAAAATATTTTCCGTGAATTCTGGTCATCCCCGGCGTTCGCTGGCTTTACTTATTCCAAACTCGGCCTCAAATATCCAGTCACTCTTGTGACATATCTTACACCAAAATACATCAATCGCTAACTAGATCTGTCATCAATCGCTAACTAGATCTGTCATCAATCGCTAACTAGATCTGTCATCAATCGCTAACTAGATCTGTTATCAATCGCTAACTAGATCTGTCATCAATCGCTAACTAGATCTGTCATCAATCGCTAACTAGATCTGTCATCAATCGCTAACTAGATATGTCATCAATCGCTAACTAGATATGTCAACAATCGCTAACTAGATCTGCCATAAATTACTAACTAGAAATTCCTTTAATCACTAACTAGATATGCCATCAACCACTAACTAGATATACCATCAATCACTAACTAGATATGACATCAATCACTAACTAGATATGACATCAATCACTAACTAGATATGACATCAATCACTAACTAGATATGACATCAATCACTAACTAGATATGACATGAATCATTAACTAGATGTGCCATCAATCACTAACTAGACATGCCATCAATCACTAACCACATCTGTTACCAATCGATAACCACATGTTATCATTCGATAACCACATCTGTTATCAATCGCTAACAACATATATTATCAATCACCAACTAGATAGCCCATCAATCACTAACTAGATATACCGTTAACAGCAACATCAATGTCCAACAGCTGTTTTCGGGTCAATTTAAAGAGAAAACAAAATGGTTCAACTACTCCCACATGTGTATTCTGTAGGATAAGACCTTGTGGTCTCAACATCACATGCATGCAGGGCTGGTCTTAGGCCATTGCAACCTATGCGGCCGCAGTGGGCCCCGCACTTTCATAGGCCCATAAATCCATATTAGAATGTATTTTATTATCCTCTTCCCTACCCAGACTGGGCCCCGTGCAATCCGTTTCGCATAGGGCCCCGCAATTGTTAGGGGCGGTCCTGCATGCATGCGATATATACGGTATTGATCATCCAAGAACTTTGAGAAATACTCTTCAAACATCATTAAAACACACATAACTATTCAAATAATCAACGTTTCTACTAATACCTTATATCGTGAAATAAAACACTCACCACAAGACAAGCACTGATTCTGCAGAGGTGTGGATGGGCCAACCTATGTTTTATTCCCCCAGCGTTATGAAATTCAGCATTTCAGTAAACCCGGTAACTGAATAGTGCACATCAGTGATTCTTAAAGTGAGCGAAACTGTCACCCAATGTTCGATGAGAGAATCTTGTTTGAAAGAGGTGGCAGAGAGAGATGTGGCAGAGAGAGATGTGGCAGAGAGAGATGTGGCAGAGAGAGATGTGGCAGAGAGAGATGTGGCAGAGAGAGATGTGGCAGAGAGAGATGTGGCAGAGAGAGATGTGGCAGAGAGAGATGTGGGGTAATAGTGGCAAAAGTGCTTTAAGCAACACAGAACACATTAAAATAAGAACACAGAGCGCAAAAACATATTGAAAGCAATTAATGTTTTTAATGTACAATAATACCAAGAATCAACCTGCTGATATTAATTGAACTCTCTCTGACACTTGGTATTTTCAAGGCTTATTAAAACTAGAACGCATGTGGTTGCGTCTGTGGGTCTCACCAATGGCTCACTAGACATACCACCCATGCAACAGAAAACCTTAGTGAATGACATGCCGTTATATTGAGGTTATCTTCTTAGAGAAGCTTCATGGCATGTCATCTATACAATTATGATTTCTATTTCGTTTTTGAAATGTATTTCATGTTTACCTGAATATATATATGTATGCACCCTCTGTGGTTGGGAGGGAGCCAGAGATGTATTGTGCAGCACTGGGGAGGAGAAAACTGACAGCACTGTTTTTTTCTTATGGCTAAACCCATCATGGAGGCACGGTGACTCAGGACGTGACAATCCTTTTGACTTGAACATTTGGTTGCATGCCTCGAGCAATAGAGAAGTACGACATAACCAGTACTCAATTGGTGGTGGGGACTGAGCACAGTGAACCATATCTTGGCTACAGTGGCTAGAAGCAGTTCATAGGTTGAAACCTACCTTCCTGGAGGTATGATAGTTATTATCTGGCTCTGTCCAGGGTGGGTCTAAAATCCACAGACTTCCCTGCAATATAATGCCATTTAATGGCATTAGGTCAAAGGGCATGAGCCCATGGACCGCTGCAACAGCAACCAACCATTAAAACTAGAGATACACTTCTATAGAAAACGTAATCCGCCGAAGACGGATGTGTTGGGCCATTGGCTCAAATAAAACGGCAGCACAACGCATTTCCATTCTCTGGACTATTTTCAACTGGAAGTCTTGTAGGACCATTGTACTGTTACAAGAGAAATCTAGCAGGAGTTTGAGAATGAAAGCTGAAGAAGAAGAAGAAGAAAACGTAAAACTTATAAATGTATTATATAATTAAACTAAACTAAAACATATAAATAATTGCAAACGTCAACTTACAGGTGTAGTGACGTGTGTGTATATTAAGTTTGTAAACTCAGGGTAGCGCCCAATAAGAGACAACATTATTGCTTTAATTGCATGTATGTTACCGATTTTCGTGTATATATATATATATATATATATATATATATATATATATATATATATATATATATATATATATATATTATAAATGGATAACTACGGAGGACTGTACTTTTGGGGTTCTCTATGGGAACCTCGAAAACAACAGATAAACGGACGATATTTGGCACCTTTATAGTTTGGCTCAGGTTCCAGTCGTGTGGCGCATACCAATAAATTTTAAAACATTTCCTGTGCTACGAAGAGCTTAACAGTGAAATGATTTGGTGACCTTTCTATCTTAGACCTATGGCTCAACGGTCTAACGAATGTAAAAAATGTGTCGATTTCGGCTAGACCTACTGAATAATATAAATTAGTATTTTTTTCATTAGATCGCCGTTTACTTTTCAAGAGAATGTTACTATATAATAATATGTTACTATATAATAATATGTTACTATATAATAATATGTTACTATATAATAATATGTTACTATATAATATGTTAACTATTTTGTCTACTTCAGTTTCTGTTATTTATTTTGGTAATTGTATCTATGAAACAAAACATTTCAATTTCATATCTGTATTCTGAAAGTACACAATTAGAAATGCCCGATTACACACCGTTAATAAAGACACAATTGTAATTAAAGTCCGTTCAGAATCGTTTGCCGAGATGTTATGATTTATAATTCAAAAAGTTCTTGATGATTTCACATGAATTTTGGCATACGTTGTTAAAATGTCCATGTCGCGAAAACATATGTGTTACTTGATGTCTAGCTGTAACGGTTATTTGAAAGCGGCGAATTCTTTTGATGTTTGCCCATGTAAATATTATTTCGACCATAAACAAAATATTTTACAGTAATCTAGTGCAATGATGACCCATAGGCGTGTCCACAAAATTTTACATGGTGGCAGGTGTAAAAAAAATTTAAAATATATCTTTTGTTCGTAGAGTCAATTTGATATTGTTCCATGCTCTTGGTGTGAATTTCACAAATGTTGTCGCTGCCTTTGAAATAAGTACATATATTTCTTCATGTAAGGAAATTTTGTCTGTAATAGTTGATCCAAGATATCTGAACTTCTGTATTGAATCAAGCGGGCTAATTTTTATAAGTAATGGTTGATGGTTTGCTTATAACATTTTTTTGAATTGCTTGGGTGGTATTGAGCAATGAAATGTTTTACAAATCAACTTGTAAATTTTGCAAATCAAACTATTTTTAGTGTAGACTTAATCAGAGTAATGATCATTCATAATCAGACGAGTCAAATAGGTCGATTACTGTTTTCGGCTGAACAAACAACAAACCTTCCTTTTTCCAATATTCCTCTTCTTGGCGTAACACATGATCCTCACATTTCACCCAGTAGTCTTTATGTATATTTGATAGAGCCTGATTTGTAAGTGTCTCAATATCACATAATTTGAAAGTTGTATTTGTAGATGCTACGTGTCCTTTAACTTTTGCCCAAATTAGCTCTATAGGATTTAAGTGTGCATGATATGGAGGTAGTCTCAAACATCTATGACCATGTTCTTCAATTAACTTGTCTATTTTAAATATCTTTGTTCGTTGTGTCTGTTTTACAAGGTTAAGCAATTCGGGTTTCAAGTACCTGTCGGTAACTGGTATGTGTTCTTTTATGAGCCACGTTTTGATTGCATCTTTTGTACTTGATGATGTTGGGATTCTATCTTCTACGTTCACTACGTTATGGTATGAAGCATTGTCCATTATCAGACAAGAAGGTCTATCTAATATTGGAAGAATACTATTTTCGATCCAGTCTTCGAATATGTGCCCATTCATTTCGGAGTGGTAGTCTCTATTGTCAATGGATTTTGAAATGAAAATTAGATGAGCATTCTGCAACAACCCATTATGTCTGCTACCTGCATGTGCAACTATCAAACGTTGCCCTTTACTACTTGGTACTGATCTTTTAATACTTCCATCTGCTAACTGCCATTCCTTTTCATTTGTATGATGAGCGTTGATCCAAGTTTCATCTAAATACACAATATCATAACCATTCTCGCGCATTCCCTTCACTTCACGTAAATACTTGCTTCTAAGAGCTACCAGATGTGGCTTTTCACAAATAATGTTTTTTCCACCAGCATACTTTCTAAAGGTGAAGCCTGCATTTCTTACAGTTTTCCATAATAAAGTTTTTGATATTTCAATGTCGTTATTAGTTTTCAGCCAAATCTTCAACTTTCTAAGTGTCACTTCTTCGTTTTTATCAAACATTCTACATATTTCTCTTTTTACTAGGTCCTTATCGAAACTGTCTATCTTTTCTTTCCTTCCTTGCTTTCGTGAATTTGTTGGCAATAAATATCCGCTTGCTTCCACTATTCGATCAAATGAACGTTTACACAAACCTAAAATATGCATTGTTCTCTTCTCAGGATTTGATAAAGAACAATAAAGATGTCCCTTTTTACGCTCTCTGCAGAAGTATTGATAAATCTTTATTACAATGTTATGCTCAGTAAAATATTTCGCTTTCAGATTCATTCTCACATAGACTTGCAGAAGGTAATATGCTTAGTGCCGCCTACTTTCTGTAAATATTGAGACGTGCCTCTGACTTGTGACTTGAAATCGAGTAAATAGCCGTTTTTGATTTCACATAATTCTAAGTTCAGGAAAAATAATATTTGGTGCTAAACGGGAATTTCCATATGTAACATTGCTTTATACAAATGTACAGTGGAAACAACTACTTTTAGAACGGTGCACATTCTACCGTGAGGGTCATGCCTTTATATTTAATAATCAGCTGTGAGATGTAAGCATCTACATAATCCAGCGATTGTTTATAATTTAGATTACCTTTTTTTTAATATAGGTTAAATAAGGTATCTTTGATACTGGATCACATTTCTTTGATAAAAAAATATTTCTATAGCGACATT
Source organism: Meghimatium bilineatum (assembly GCA_034231615.1). Classification (NCBI taxonomy): domain Eukaryota; kingdom Metazoa; phylum Mollusca; class Gastropoda; order Stylommatophora; family Philomycidae; genus Meghimatium; species Meghimatium bilineatum. The sequence continues at coordinate 56,060,912 of CM067311.1, read as the reverse complement.
ATTATTCTAAACCTAACTTCAAATGATCAATCCAAATGAACAATACGTTTTTGATAAAAATAATTTAACATCTCGGCAAACGATTCTGAACGGACTATAATAACTCCAACATACGGTCTGTATAATCAAGTCAGTAGTACTCATGTACCTTTTGTTCTACAGAGACGTTAATGTTTTTGTCTCACATATTAAGAAAAATGTTCGTACGTAATCTAATTTTCTCTTTGGTTTTATTCTCTTGCGGGAAACGCCGGGCAGTGTTTCTACAAAAATGGAATAGATGCACATATGTTTCTACATTTCTAGGAATGTAGCCAAAATTTGGGAAAATTTCCTTCCCCTTTTTCAGAATATATACCTAAGGCTCTGCCAGTATATCTGTTGCCACTAATTCACTTAACTATCCTGTTTATTTATTGTGCAAAACTTGCATGCGTATAACTCATCTGAGTAGGAGACGTCAAGGCTTTATATAACTCTGATGTGTGTTTTCTTTTAATAAATCCTTTTCCTAGTTGGTGATCAATAGGAGTTGTCTATTTTGTGGTCCGCGTTTCATCTTGTTGTTTGTCATAGTATAGTGGCTTTCTTCATGGAGATTCGGCTGATGTTATTGTATTACTTCTTCAGATGTTCGTTGTGAGATTATGAACAGGATGAGGTTGGTCCTATCTGAAACCGTAACTAATTCTTAGCTTCTAAATAAAAATAAACAGTTTTACAACAATGTTTTATGTGTATACATGTCGTAGGAGGCGATTAAGTAAAGTGTTCAACTTTTTGTCTGTGAAAAGCAATCATTGTAACTGCATGACTGGACAAAGTTTCTTACTTTTGCCTTACTTCAAATTCTTCCCTATGTTGAAGAAGCGATAGATGACACTGACAATACACCTTTATTCTTTCATGGTAGACTACTTTTTGTAGAAAAATGCTACAATAGCCATCACTGCAGACATGGTAACATAACTAACACAATAATTATAAACTAATTGACCCAAAAGTATATGTTGTGCCCCAGGTAGGATGATATAGTATATGTTGTGCCCCAGGCAGGATGATATAGTACATGTATGCCCCAGGTAGGAAGATATAGTACATGTATGCCCCAGGTAGGATGATATAGTATATGTTGTGCCCCAGGTAGGATGATATAGTATATGTGGTGTCCCAGGTAAGATGTTATAAACTACTTGACCCAAAAGTATATGTCGTACCATAGGTAGGATGTTATAAACTACATGACCCAAAAGTATATATTGTGCCCCAGGTAGGGATGTTATAAACTACTTGACCCAAAAGTATATGTCGTGCCCCAGGTAGTATGATATAGTATATGTAGTTTTCCAGGTAAGATGATATAGTATATGTTGTGTCCCAGGTAGGATGATATAGTATATGTTGTGTCCCAGGTAGGATGATATAGTATATGTTGTGTCCCAGGTAGGATGATATACTATATGTTGTGTCCCAGGTAGGATGATATAGTATATGGTGTGTCCCATGTATGATATAAATATGAAAAAATGTCGCACTCCAATACACCTCTTTAGGGACTAAAGATGCATCAAAACCACCATTGGAGACTGAAAACGTACACAACGTCCTGTTTCAACTCGGTAATTCAACTCTGGAGTACCTGTGCTTTTCTCAGAAAGGAAATTGGATGCAAAGAGCTACCTTCTCACTCACAGCGAATGTATTGCATCATCATCATCATCATCTTGTGCACACGTAGACATAAATGTTTGGGAGCATACATGTTTGTATAGTGTTATATTTAAGCGATAAATTGACCTCGTGTATGTTATAAAAGGTATGTCATATGTGGACATGGACGTATAGTTTACACTGTCACAATAAATATTATGGCATACATTAGCTGTTTTAGATGTGCTAGGCTTGTTTCACCATTTTAATGCATCTAGTGAAATGATTGGCATACATTAGCTGTTTTAGATGTGCTAGGCTTGTTTCACCATTTTAAGGCATCTAGTGAAACGATTGCCTGTATTTAGTTGCTGGTATCAATAGTTGCTGGATTAAAGCCGATCCTTCCAACCTCTGATTTGTTTTGCCAATTATTTTTGTTCGTTCTGAAACTCCTGAAGATTAGTCAGATGTAGTCGTTAGAATACCAAGCGCTGAGTATATTAGTGCACATCTTGCCTGTGTCTTTAGACGATACAACCCCCATCTCAGCTTGGATTTTGAGTCGCTGTTACCCTATTTAGGATGAATAAATCAACTCCATGTACTTATATTAGACATATTCTTAGAATGAATTAATACAGGCTGCCACTACATACATTAAATAGTACCAGATGGCAAAAGAAACAGAGGACGACCAAGAAAGAATCCTCGCATAACAGCCAACACAGCGAGTGTGACTATGGGTCTCAAAAACATGCAACAATTGCACACAAAGTAGCATAACATTGCACGAACTAGAGAGACTTGTTTCTGCTCAATGCAATGTATTCAGGGCTGAAGTAATATAAATAGACAAAGATAGATAATCAACTACACACTAAAAAACCTCCTTAGTAATCTCTTACGATATGCGTGGAAATTATAGGCTTTATTTTTCTTTGCCTCCCTTTCTGGTCAGTGCAACAAACTGGCGTATTTTGTCTTTATATTTAATCCTGGATGTCATTAAATTATATTAGGCCAAAATAAATTATTTCAGATTACCCACCTCCACACAACACCACGTCCACTTCTTGTCCATTGTAACTAGTCACAATGAAGGAAGAATGGTCGTAGATGTGTGAGTTCATTGCTCTCGGATTACCTATATTTACTCAGTTGCTCTCATGGAAACGACAAACTGACGGCGACAATGTCACACATAGAACATAACTCGAGGAAAAGGCAAGCTGTTTGCCGATAATGTCACACATAGAACATAACTCAAAGAAAAGGCAAACTGATTGCCAAAAATGTCACACATAGAACATAACTCAGTAGTTTCAAGAATCTCTGAAATAATCTATTTGCATAAACAAGACGTTGTCCGCGGGTTTCGAACCCCGTCTTCTTGATATCTGCCAGTATTCGTTAACCTAAGAACAATATTGGATGGTGTTTGCTTCTATCCCCATGCGATACGAGAACAAGTATATTTTGTTTCCTACGTAGACTTCTTGTTCTTCTTCTTCATTCGTTTTCAAACTACTGCAGATGAGCAGAATGAGTTTTGAAGAACGGAATAAGTCGAGGACCATCGCGGTTTATGTTATATTAATGTGACTGCACTGAATAGCCTGTATAAACATGGGTACATAGAAAGAAAGTAAGGCCAAGGGAGGCTCCTCTCATAGAAACGCTGGCATAATCTTTCATATATAATCACTATTCAGAACTCTTTAAATGCAAGTTTATCACAACTTGGAACACGTATATGTTTACAAACTAGCATGGGCTGTCCAAGAGTATTTTTGGACTCTCTAGATATAAGCAGAACACCACACAAGCAATGTTGTTCACTGTGTGTTATCATTCTGTTTTCTCAGTTGTTCACTGTTTGTTATCTCAGTTATTCACTGTTTGTTATCATTGTGTTATCTCAGTTGTTCACTGTTATCATTTTGTTATCTCAGTTCTTCACTGTTATAATTTTGTTATCTAAGTTGTTTACTGTGTGTTATCATTTTGTTATTCCGTTTTTCACTGTTTGTTATCATTTTGTTATCCCAGTTGTTCACTGTTTGTTATCATTTTTATATCTCAGTTAATCCATGTATGTTATAATTTTGCATAGCAACTGCTTGCTGCTTCGCTGAAAGCGGAGGACTTGCATAACACGAGTAGAAAGACTGTAATCATCTTCGTTTTTTCAACTTTTCAAACCCAGGCAATGCATTTATTATCACGTATTTATGCCATATTTTCCTTTACTATATATTGTATTATACAATATACTTCCCACATTATGTATACCGGATTAAGCCGGGAAGTAACAACTGCGAGGGAAAGGAGATGGCTACCGCGCTCATTTGCAGAGCTTGTGAAATGTGAGATCGCTAACATCTCACACCCCTACGGCATTAATAAATGCTATGGGTTACTTTACTTTTTACTATACAAACTATTCCATGTTTCTATGGCTATACCATAGAGAGTCAACGTGTCCCAGAAGATATGCTGAAGTTAGACATGTCCGACTGAAAGGGGCATTAATCAGAATCAGATATATGCGCCATGACACAAAGCATTAGGTCATCTGACTATATCATGCTAATCTGCAGGAGTCTGGGAACGGAAACAGAAGACGATGTCAACATTCACCGAGGTTTTAAGAATGTTAAGGCTATATACGGCTACATAAATAATTTGAGATATGCGGATGACATTTCTGATTGCAAAAAGTGAGGAAGAACTTCAAGATTTAATTAATGTAGTAGTCACAGAAGGTAAAGAGAAATGTCTCTTCCTAAATATCAAGAAAACAGAAGTGATGGTTATTTCAAAGAAATAAAATAACACACATTGCAAGATCAAAATGAATAATATAGTATTAAAACAGGTCCACCAATTCAAATATTTAGGTACAATTATTACAGCAGATGGAAGAATTTAACACAAATAAGATGCAGAATAGGACAGGCAAAAACAACATTCAGAAAAATGAAAAATATACTGTGTAATATGACCTTGTCATTAGAGGTGAGAAAGAGAGTTCTGCAGTGCTATATAACCCCTATACTAACATATGGGTGCGAGTCTTGGACAATCAACACATTGGAAAGTGGGAGATTGGAGGCAACAGAGATGTGGTTCAACAGAGGAATGCTGAGAATACCATGGACTGCCAGAAAAAAAATAATGTAGAGGTATTGAAAGAGTCAAATGCGAAACGGACCTTAATCAACAATATAAGAAAAAGACAATCTTCTTTTTTTGGCCACTTCATGAGACACGCAGGTTTAGAGAACATAGTCACAACAGGCAAGATTGAAGGCACCAGAGACAGAGGGCGACAACGTGAGAAAATATTAGACAGTTTGACAACCTAGCACAGCAAGGAAACACCAACGACTTTGATACATAGTACTGTGGACAGAGAGCTGTGGAGAGCCATGACCACCTACGCCACTCGGCATGGCACCTGATGATGATTAAAGCTATATTCATATTCGGTATTCATTTTTTAATTATATTATGTGTTGTTGAAATGTATCGCAATGAGGTATGGTGTTCAATTGGTCCTCTTCATCACAGTCCATCGTACACGATATTTTTACTGTTAGGGAAGTGATTTATTTCTTAGTCCTATTCTTCAGAGTCCAGCGTACACAGCATTTTTAATATAATGGAAGTGATTTATTTCTTAGTTCCCTTCTTCACAGTTCATCGCACATGGTATTTATAATGTTATGGAAGTGATATCTTTCTAGTATGTTTGCTTGTAAGATCTCTAGACTGATTTATGCATATGAGATCCGTATCATAAGTTATTCGTGTAAACATTTATCATTCTGTTTGAAGGGGGTATTTGAGAAGCTTGCTTTCAGGAAACCAAAGGTTTCAATTTGAACGCTCATGTTCATGTATAAATAGCTGTTGTTGTAAAGTTATCATACTTACTGTAACATTTATTTATCTAACCGCTTACTGTAAGACTGTTTAACTAGTGCAAAATATGATACAAATTTTCCCTTAAATTATATAAATAATTTTTGTAACATCGTTTACTCGTTAAATTATTACAAATTCGCGCTGCGTTTTCGTTAACACAAACCTCATGCCACTGTCGATATTTAATACGTTTCTTGCTTTGGTTTAAAAATGATTATATGACCATTCACTCTCGCATGGATATGTAAAAGTAAAAGTGGAAGTAAAACCCCAACCTTCAGACCGATGACATTTAGAATGAATTATAGTATACTATAAATGAGTCAAACACTTGTTATGACGTTAGTTACTTTGTGATCTGCATTTCTACAGGTTCAAAAATGGCATGTTTACGTTCTATGAATTCTGGCTATATCAAGGAACGGGGAAAACCATCTATTTGGGAGACTCAAAAATGTAATTAATTTACCTGCACATCAGCACAGCTGGGAATCAAGTTAACCAGTTATTTGTGGCCTGAAATAATTATAACTCCTGTGGTTCAAGCATAATACAGTAGGCAGACTACCAGGTAGGCTTCATGCTTTGAAAATGTCAAGGATTGAAGAAATCCCTACTAAGCAAGTACGGTTGACGAAGTGAAGCAATCCCTACTAAGCAAGTACGGTTGTCTAAGTTAGACGGTTTCTGATCAACAACTGGCAGTAGAGGGCTCATCACTTATAAGAAAACGTGTAATATGACGCCTAATTACGTCTCAACTTACGTTTACCTTCATGCAGATAACAGATTTCGTACCAATGTAGAAGCTTCTTGTCAAGTCAGATAACAGATTTCGTACCAATGCAGAAGCTTCTTGTCAAGTCAAATAACAGATTTCGTATCAATGCAGAAACTTCTCGTCAAGTCAGATAACAGATTTCGTACCAATACAGAAGCTTCTCGTCAAGTCAGATAACAGATTTCGTACCAATGCAGAAGCTTCTTGTCAAGTCAGATAACAGATTTCGTACCAATGCAGAAGCTTCTTGTCAAGTCAGATAACAGATTTCGTACCAATGCAGAAACTTCTTGTTAAGTCAGATAACAGATATCGTACCAATGCAGAAGCTTCCTGTCAAGTCAGATAACAGATTTCGTATCAATGCAGAAACTTCTCGTCAAGTCAGATAACAGATTTCGTACCAATGCAGAAGCTTCTCGTCAAGTCAGATAACATATTTCGTACCAATGCAGAAGCTTCTCGTCAAGTCAGATAACAGATTTCGTACCAATGTAGAAGCTTCTTGTCAAGTCAGATAACAGATTTCGTACCAATGTAGAAGCATCTTATCAAGTCAGAGAATAAACGCTAGATTCGTTTTCAAATTATTCGATATTACTTATAATCTCTTCATTCACGTTGGCATTTATTATACCTTCAGAATCTCCAATAAAACTGTAAAGAATTTCAAACACGACAATGTGTCTAAATTATACATGCATTTATTTTAATTCTCGAGTTTCTCGAAATTAAGATATACATCCCGTAAATTGATCTTCAAATTCGATAATATTCGTTCTTTACCACGAATCTTCAGGTTATGCCTAATTTGATGTTCTATTATTTGTGTTAAGTAATTCCTTTTCAATTAAACGTCAATGTTAAAACAAATACATTGTCAAGTTTCGCTTGCACTTCCTGGACCATTGGATTTCATCTTTTAACTCATAGACTGGATTGGGGGTATCCCATTGCTCTTAGGGGACCCAGTGTTAGCAAATAATCAAGATTCCAAAATTTAATGCAATCAATTAAATGTTGTTTAATCAGTGAATCACGTGTGGCATAAAGTGGAGTTGTAAGACTTACTGGCAAGCTATTTATAAATCATGCAATGGAGTCTCCTTTGCTTGAAGAGATCGCACGTTCTTTTCCGAAAGCCTAACTAACATTAACCTAATTTAAGCACCAATATATCCTCATGTGCAAACACAGTGAACCTATCAGCTTTCACCATTACTTCTTCACCCAAAGATCAAGATGGAAATAAACAAACAGATAATATCTACAATTTTTATACCAACACTCTGCTACCAATGTCAAATATGATTTTTAACAGACTCGCAGCAGAGTAAAATCGGTACATGTGAAATGAAGTGTCTGAGAAAAGCTGAAATAGTTACTAAACTAAAATTAAGAAATGAAGAAATTAGGAAAAGATGTGGTATAATATCATGTAATAAATATATGGAAAGACAGGAAGTAAAATGGTTCGGTCACCTTATGAGACTGAAGCCAAACCAAATACCAATAAGAGCATATAACAAAAGAATATCTGCGCGGAAGGCCAAAGACAGACCAAGAAAACGTTGGATAGAAAACATCAAGATAGCCTTGAACAAACATGGAGTAAAAGCAACCACAGCGACAATTCTGGTCTTGGAACGACAGCTTAAGTTCTCACCCCAAGTTTAAATACGATCAACCATCATTCACCTTGGACATGGGAGACAGACAATAGACAATATAGAGTATCCTCATGTATCATGTAGAAACATAGCATTATTTTTTGGACTACTCCTTGATATTTTCAATTCATAATTTTACTTTAACCGCCTCTCTACCTTCCACTCTCAACTATTACTTGCAAAATAGTATTTAGAAAGTGTTTCGTGTTACTTTTCGAATGGTGCGAAATTGAAATCGTGTGAACACAATAGGCATACTCTTTCAGAAACTGCAAGCACACAAAAGCACATGTTTTTTAGTGCAAACTTGCTTGGCATGTCAACAGATGTAGTCTAACAATGCTTTGCACTAATATATGCTTTTTTACTACCCATCTTTTCTACTAAGTACAAATGCGTTAACGTTTGTTACAAATGTTTCAGTAGTCAACGGTAAGGAAGAACGCTAAATACAGCTATCTTACTATCCGCTAGCACAGAACATTAGTGAAAGGTCAGCTAGTTTCTTTAACGATTGTATAAATATCATTTGGCGTGAAATTAATTTACATTAGGAGTCGTTACATTCCTTTATTATATGTTGTTCTAGTTGCTTGAAATTGGTTTCTTGACTGTAAAGCATGTACCAGTGTAGAGGACCGACTATCTAGGAGTAGAACATAATAGGATTTATAAGTAGTTGATAGATCTATTGCTTGTGAGTCATCGTTGTTTTACTGTTACGCTGAATATATTGATGACGTTTCGCCTGTGTTTTACTTGGATACTTTTTTTTAAATTTTGAAACTGTATAGTTTACGTTTCTACGAGGAATTATTTATATTGGATATTATATAATTTAGATATGAAAACGTGTGTTTATTACACAATGGTTCCAAGTTTAAGAATGACTTCGTATCCGTTAGCTGTATTAAACAGTTGCACTACTGTCTGTTAACATACATTTTAACTGCTAGAATGTTATATATATCTGTACTAAAATAAGTAACATTCTATTATGGAATCCTGAAGTCATATTTGTGCTACTGCTCTCTCTCTCTCTCTCTATCTCTCTCTCTAATATTTCAGATATTTTCTGACACGTTGTTTGTTAAATAATTGTTACATAATATTAATAGGAAAATTTCATGTCTAACGATCCATTAGTTATGGAGTTATCTCCTCTATGATCATAGAAGGTCCATGAATCACAAGTAAGTTATCTCCTCTAGGACCCTAGATGGTACATGAATAATAACTGAGTTATCTCCTCTAGGACCCTAGATGGTACATGAATCATAATTGAGTTATCTCCTCTCGTTCCCTAGATGGTACATGGATCATATTTGAGTTATCTCCTCTAGGACCCTAGATGTTATGTTATGTTCCTCCAGGGCCATAGGCGGCGCATAGGGCAGAAACCATAGCTTTCCATTTCTGTCTTTGTGTTGCCAGGTCTTTCAATTGTTGCGTGTTGTTTAGGTTCATTGACATGCCTTCTCTATTAATGGTTCTTCGTAGAGTTTCTCTAGGTCTCCCTCTTCTTCTTACTCCAGGTGGCACCCAATATAGTGATTGCTGGGGAATTCTTAGGCTGTTCATTCTAAGAACATGGCCGATGTAAGTCCAACGCCTTTGTCTAATGAAGGAAGATATATAGGTTTGTTTGCTTTCCTCTCTTATAGTAGTGTTAGATTTAAAGTCACTCCACTTAACGTTCAGAATGGTACGTAGGCATAATAACTGAGTTATCTCCTCTTTGTACCCTAGAGGGTACATGAATCATAACTGAGTTATCTCCTCTAGGACCCTAGATGGTACATGAATCATAACTGAGTTAACTCCTCTAGTGCCATTGATGGTACATGAATCATAACTGAATTATCTCCTCTAGTACCCTAGAAGGTACATGAATAATAACTGAGTTATCTCTTCTAATACCTTAGATGTTACATGAATAATAACTGAGTTATCTTCTCTAATACCTTAGATGGTACACGAATAATAATCGAGTTATCTCCTCTAGGACCCTAGATGGTACATGAGTCGTAACTGAGTTAGTTCTTTTTAGACATTAGATGATACATCTATCATATCTGATTTACCTACTCTTATACATACATGGCACGTCTATCATTAGTTAGCTTATCTTGCATTTCGATGCAAAAATCTGGACATTCAATGATATATCTAATTTAAGTGAATTAGCTCCTCTTGGACATTCGATAAAACATCTATAAAATAGCTGAATTAGCTCCTCTTGGACATTCGATGAAACATCTATAAAATAGCTGAATTAGCTCCTCTTGGACATTCGATAAAACATCTATAAAATAGCTGAATTAGCTCCTCTTGGACATTCGATGAAACATCTATAAAATAGCTGAATTAGCTACTCTTGAACATTCGATGAAACATCTATAAAATAGCTGAATTAGCTACTCTTGAACATTCGATGAAACATCTATAAAATAGCTGAATTAGCTACTCTTGAACATTCGATGAAACATCTATAAAATAGCTGAATTAGCTCCTCTTGGACATTCGATAAAACATCTATAAAATAGCTGAATTAGCTCCTCTTGGACATTCGATGAAACATCTATAAAATAGCTGAATTAGCTACTCTTGAACATTCGATGAAACATCTATAAAATAGCTGAATTAGCTCCTCTTGGACATTCGATGAAACATCTATAAAATAGCTGAATTATCTCCTCTTGGACATTCGATGAAACATCTATAAAATAGCTGAATTAGCTCCTCTTGGACATTTGTTGATAATGTATATATCTCAAGTGTTTAACTCCTCTTGGATTTGGACATTCATGACACATCTGTATATCCCACGTGTTTAGCTCCTGTTGGGAGGCATAATCCATGAACAAATCTACTTTATCTAGGCATATCTTTAGTTATAGCTTTCTTCATGTTCTACTAAACCTTTTTGTCTGCATATAATTTAGCTACTTTATGTGCTGTTTTGTCTAACGATGATTTGTCATCACTCAATCTAATTAAACAGATCATGTTTACAGGCATTTTGAAATGTGTGAAATTTGATTTCAACTGTGATTTAAAAGCATATTGTTGTACTACAAGATAATACAAGCTCAGTTAAAGTGTATTATGTAACAGTCTATTATTTAGTTCACATATGATCCTAGTTTTGTATGTAACAGTATATTATGTAGTTCACATATGATCCTAGTTTTGTATGTAACAGTATATTATGTAGTTCACATATGTGTAACTGTCCCATCACTGTGTCTAGGAGGGAAATAAATATTGTCCTCCAGTGTTCTCGATTCGTCTTGCGACTGGATTCAAATGAGGTCCGACAAGAGAGTAAGATTGATGCTTCGCACACCTCCTTTAATCAACATCCCCAGTACATGTCATGTTCACATCCATGAGGAAAGTAGCTAGAAAGTCATGGATAGACTAAAAACGCAGCGCGAATTTTGAATCATTCAACGAGTAAACGAAGTTACAAAAGTAATTTATATAATTTAAGTGAGAGTTTGTATCATATTTTGCAACTAGTTAAACAGTCTTACAGTAATCGGTTAGATAAATAAATGTTACAGTAAGTATGATAACTTTACAACGGCAGCTATTTATGCATGAACAGAAGCGTTCAAATTGAATCCTTCGGTTTCCTGTAAGCAAGCTTCTCAAATACCCACGTCAAACAGAATGATACATGTTTACACGAATAACTTATGATACGGATCTCATATGCATAATCAGCCAAAAGATGTTACAAGCAAACATATTAGAAAAAATCACTTCCATAACATTATAAATACCATGTACGATGGACTGAAGAAGAGGACCAAGAAATAAATCACTTCCCTAACATTGAAAATACCATGATTTAGGCGTTATCATTCCATGTCCGAACTGTCCAATAACATTTACAGCTCGAATAGGACCAATTAGCCCTCTACGAACTATTATGCATGAACATAATTCTAAAGAATTTTCAAAAGTGGATGTAAAAAATGTTAATCATTACTTGTGATGGACGAACACACAGATATTGACATTTTCCTAATGTATGAAATCTGTGTTAGAGAGTTTTGAAGAGTTCGAAATTACTAGCGCGTAAAAGATGACGTGGGCCCTGTGTGTTCGTCCATCACAAGTGATGATTACCATTTTTTACATCCACTTTTGAAAATTCGCAAGAATTATGACCATGCATAATAGTTTGTAGATTCCTAATGAGCCTTATTCGAGCTACATGACGAGCAAGAAAGTAAGTCGGAGAGAAAAATGACTACCAAGAGGGACTGATAGAATCATTGCATCTCAAAAATAGAAAGTTTTGAAAAGCTGACGACCTCCGAAAGAGATCGCTGCAGATTCCTGATAAGCAGAATTATTTACATTATATATTCATTATATTAGTAATCACGTGAGTAAGTTTGTATCTTCTTCCTCGTCGTACGCCTTGCGGCGGACACTCTAAAAGCATTCCTGTGACCGTTCTGAGAAGGACGTATGAGGGTGATCTACGTTGTGTCATGTTTTACAGCAAGCTGCGTTATCTGCGCCTTTCGACCTGAAACATCCGTCTTCAGTCAGCATTTTTTTGGGTCGGGTTGGCATTCCAGTATCTTCGATAACTAGTACTTGGCCAGGCTACAGCAGGGTTGCTGCACTCCTGTTTCCAGGCCCACTGCGTGGAAGTGTACTGAGGGTCTTGGTAAGCTGTGGTTCGCTGACCCTGATGCTCGACCAGCTATGGAACGTCGGCCTGTGCACTCTGGTGTGCATTTCATCTCTGGGCCCATTAATTTTGTATGACTGAGCTTGTATTATCTTGTAGTTCAACAAAATGCTTTTAAATCACAGTTGAAATCAAATATATAAAGGCTGCCGATGGGCATTGTAGAAATAATTGGAATATTTCAATATAAAAGATTTGAAGTGAGATTCGTCAGATAAACTGTCTAGGTATTGTGTTAGGACGGGACACACACCAAGGCTGCCAATGGACATGTAAATTGTCTAGGTATTGTGTTAGGACGGGACACACACCAATGCTGCCAATGGACATTTAAATTGTCTAGGTATTGTGTTAGGAAGGGACACACACCAATGCTGCCAATGGACATGTAAATTGTCTAGGTATTGTGTTAGGACGGGACACACACCAATGCTGCCAATGGACATGTACTAAGGAGGACGTTGAAGAAAGATTTTTTTAAAGTTTAGAAGTGAAATTTACATAAGTAAATAAAATAGGTGTTAATAGATTATGAACACGTTTTGACCAGAGTTTAGATGAGAAACATAGAATAATTTGACCAGAGTTTAGAGGAGAAACATAGAACAATTTGACTAGAGTTTAGAGGAGAAACATAGAACAAGACGTAACAACTAAAGAAGGTCATAGTTTCTATAGGACTCGTGTAACAAAGGAAATCCACGACATAGATTTGAACAAAGAGACATAATATCACAAGGTGATTGGTTAAAACTAACATCGAATTATTATAGGAGTGTTAGGTTAAGAGGAATAGTTTATCAACTTGATAACATGACGATATGGTTGACTGTGGATTGGATTATAGTAGATTACTACAATATCTGCAACAGGTTTGATTATTGGTTGTGATGTATCCTATCTACTCACACCATAACTAGCGTTCTGTTCAGAAAGTTAGAGACAATCTCAACGAAGTGGTCACCCATATCATTCTCAATAGAGTTGACACAAACAAGTTGTGCTTTTGATCATATGGAATACAATACAACTCACTAGACGGCAATCATTATCTAGCTGAGAGTTCCACAGACCAGATCGACATTTTCAGATGAGTTTAAAGAACCAATCCATCACAAGGATACGGCATTACAGTTCAAGATATTTCAATTGTGATAACTCCATGAGATCACCTATTCGAGGGCCTATAAGTTTGATTGACAGAATGTGGAGTGTCACATTCATAGATCTTTTATGTTAGGCATTGTCAACAAGACTACAACTCTCAAATAGAAGGGTAAGGTATGAAGGCTGTAAATTGATGTAGGTATGTATATGATATTATTCAGACAATATTATTTTGTGAAGTAGTGTGTTTTTTATAACCATGGTTGAAGACCTCTTGACCTGTAGGAGTTCAACTCATAAGTAAATACTAGACGCCTGAATTTCAAGATGCCGCCTTAAGTTGGTTTGTCCATAGATAGATAAAAAGGTAGAAGTTGGTGTCTCATTTACAAACCAAGGAGTGTGTGTCCCCAATGATACACAACAAATTATATGCGAGGTACACAAGGTTAAACTAATACGGGCAGTGTAGAACAATAAAATATTCCATTTATTGTATTCCATATATTTATAGGAGTGGATAACATTTACATGTTGACATATGATCATAGTTACTTATGTAACAGTCTACTATATAGTTAACATGATGCTAGTTTCTTATGTAACATTCTGATATATATTTCACATATGATATAGTTCTTATGTAACAGCCTGCTATATAGTTCACATACGATCATATTTTGTTATGTTGTTGTTGTCATGTGACGTATTCCTTCCAGAACGTTGTTTTCCCAATAAACTCTCTGAACCTCTCTCTGTCTTGGGCGATGTGGCTTGCATTTTCTAGCGATGTATTCATGTTATCTTTAATGTCGTCAGTCCATCGTCTTCTTGGTCTGCCTTTCTCCTTCACCCAGGGTACTCTTCCCTCCATTATTTGTTCCAATTTTGTTATGTAACATCGTTATATATGAGACATACCACTATACATATCGCATGTTCTACTAAAATATTGCTTATTATTGCAAGATTACCATGAATCGTAATATGGAGGAAGGCCAAGGCGCTCAGAATATTCCCGAAAAAACTAGGAAATGTCCAATATTACAGGTAAATAAATGTACATGCATGTTCATGCTTACTGAATTCATATTAATATAAGGTTTCCCTCTCTACCTTATTCAGTTTGTATGTAGATAAATATATATATATATATATATATATATATATATATATATATATATATATATATAATTAGTTCTCTTTCTATCTCGTTTTCCTACAAAGTTAGATACAATTTAGTTAAACACAAATATATATATATATATATATATATATATATATATATATATATATATATATATATATATATATATATATATATATATATATATATATATACGTATGTATACCCCAAAGCTCTGCAGTATGCAATGACATTTTACTATTAGGTTTCAAATTATTTTGTATCTACTCGCTCCTAGTTTATTTCTTTGACTTTTATTTGTAAAATATAACTGGTATTAAATCAAAATTGTTTACATAAATAAAGTCTATACTAAAAAATATTGGTAGTATTAAAAGGATAAATTCATTACTGCGTGTTTTCCTGTTAAGGAGTGCAGGGGGAATTTCGGATGTGGAAATAGAGGTCGCTTTGCCATAGTTGTCTCCGCGACTTGTGCAGGAAGAATTTGTTATTGCACCTACGAAAGATAAGAATCCTTGTCCCGACTGTGGATTGAACCTGAAATGTCATGGATCTGAGACTAACGTTCTAGCAATACGGCCACGCTCTCTGCTTGTAGTATGTCATGTCATTGACGCATACCTTCCAGAACGTTGTCTTCCAAATGAATTCCCTGAACCCTTCCCTGTCTTGAACGATGCGGCTTGCATTTTTCCAGCGATGTATTCATGTTATATTTAATGTCGTCAGTCCATCGTCTTCCTGCCCGTCCTTTCTACTCTCCTCAGGTACTCTTCACTCCATTATTTGTCTTTCTAAACAGTTGTATCTCTTTATATTACCAAACAGGTGTAGTTTTATTGTGTTTAGTAACCAACACTCTGGAATCTTCAATGAGTGTATAATATCTGAGTTTCTCATTTTTCCTTCCATGATATTCAAAGTATCTTTCTGTAGCATTTCATCTCGAAGGCGTTGATCTACTTTGCCGCTGTTTTACCAAGAGCCCATGTTTCACAGCCTTATGTTGCAACCGGAAAATAAAAGTTAGTAACTTTAGCAATTTCTTTTTCCATATGTTTTTCAACCGTGTTATTTTACAATATGCCATTGCCAATCTCTTCCTTATTTCTGCCATGCAGTCTCCTGCACGGTTGATGTTTACTCCTAAGTATTCGAATTTATCCACACATTTTATTTATTTTACACATATTGTTTATTTTGGTTGTTGTGTTGTTATATCTGTTTACATGATTTTTGATTTTTTTGCGTGTACAAGTTACACGTTTTGTAATTTTCAATATTTCTTTGTGTTCTTGATTAGTTGTTCCAATCCCTTTTTATCATTTGAAAGAAGCACTGTCTGCGTAGCGTAGTTCGAAGATTTTGAATCCACCTATGTTTAAAGCGTGGCAGTCAGCGTTGTGTATGTCTCCTCTAACATTCATCATTATACTTTCTGCGTAGATGTTGAACAGGTATGAGGAGAGTGTGCACCCCTGCCATACTCCACTTTGTACCTCAAACTACTCTGAGAGATCGTCCTCTAACTTCACTGCAGTCTTTTGATCTTGGTAAAGTTCTTCTATCAGATCTTCTTCTTCTTCTTCTTCTGCGTTCGTTCCAAAACTCCTACAGATTAGCAGCATGTAGTCCGGAGAACGGAATGCGTTGTGTCATGGTTTACATCATTGCTGCGATATCTGTGCCTTTCGGCCTGACACATCCGACTTCAGCATGGCGTTGGGTCACTGGCCCTATATGGGAGGAGACAGGCAATCCCATCCCATAATCTCCTTAGTCGCCTCTTACGACATGCATGGAAGGTAAACAGTGTTGCCATTTTTGCTCCCCTTCCGGGCCCCGGCAACACACGGGCGTGCTATCAGATGAATCAGATGTCTTGAGAAAAACATGTTGTTTACTATCTCCCATAGTTTCCTGGTGTTGGACGCAGTCAAACGCTTTTTAGTAATACATGAAGCACAGGTCAGTTGAAAATTCCCTTTATTTTCTATAATCAATCTCATGTTAAGAATGTGATCTCTTGTTCCTCTGCAGGATCCTCACTTGGTTCATCCTAGATCTTGTCTGGATCTTGTTCCTCCCCTGAAATGTTTCTTTTATCTCCATCCCTAATTTTTATTTGATTCTATGCATTATGATGTTAAACATTATTTTACTTGCATGACTTATGAGGGCTATAGTTCGGTAGTTTGAGCAAATCCGAAGGTCGCCTTATTTCGGTTGAGGTATATATAATGATTGTTTTCCATTCTCCGGCCATCTGCCGCTTTCACATATTTTGTAGCAGAGTTTGTGGGTAAATTTTGATTCTGGCATCACCCCCTGCGTGTATCATTTCTGTTGTTAAGCCATCAATTGCTGGGGCATTTCCTTCCACTGAAAATATCTAGGCACAATATTTCCGTAGGTTGTCATTACTTGCGGTAATGAACAACCGTTAATCGAGCACTGTAAAGAGAACACATTCATTCTAGTCGGCCATTTTGGCTGATAGTATAAGTAACTTAAATGGAAAGGTAGGGTAGGACTCACGGCAACAACCTGAACTCACGGCAGCAACCTGAACTCACGGCAACAACCTACCGTTGAAAATGAAGATAATAATATATGTACTAAACCATAGCAACTCATTAATTGTGATGGCTATTTCCCTTCCTTGATGTGTTTACCTTTCCTAACTCATTAGCCATGTACCCATTTACAGTGAGGTCAACTGGAGGAGCGCTAGTGTTAGGCGACAATATCACAACCCATATGTTTGTGTGTCCTGACGGGGTTGCGAATCTGGCAAGTGTAACTCGATGTCAGTACGCAAGCTCACTACTAACTAGACTGCCATGATCCTAGAGAAAAATATGCACCAATATATTTAGACTCAATTTTGTCTCAATTAGCCGGATAATAGTTATTCAAGAATATTTCGGATGATGATGGGTAAACATCTTTAAGGTGCCTGAAAACTAATCTACCGCTGTAGTAACAGATTAAGTGATCTGCCGGTGTAGTAACAGATTAAATGATCTGCCGGTGTAGTAAAAGATTAAGTGAACTGCCGGTGTAGTAACAGATTAAATGATCTGCCGGTGTAGTAAAAGATTAAGTGAGCTGCCGGTGTTAGTAACAGATCTGCCGGTGTAGTAAAGATTAAGTGATTTGATGGCTCCTTAGAAGTCCTATGTGAAGTCCCAATATACATATACAATATGCCAGTCGGGATCTGATATAACAGGCTCTCAAGCATGTTGCATTATATATATATATATATATATATATATATATAATATATATATATATATATATATATATATATATATATATATATAATATATATATTATCTCTGCTTTTGCTGTTATGTCTCGCATAACTAATTGTAAATGACGACCGATTACTGGATGCGCCAAATTTGGTCGCTTAATATATTTTTAATATGTTGACGTCTCAGACAGTTGGTAACTCATTACAACCCACACCTATTCATGGTCTACTTATGATTCTATGTCTTTCAGTTATTATGGTCTATGCTCTTGATTCTTGCCAAAATATTTTATTACTTATCATGATATAACTTTTGCACTCTATACACGTGGCACCTATGAAATATAATCTAATATCTTGACTCCCCTAAAAATATGTCATTATTTTTCACTTACTTTTATACTAAATGTGATTTTCTTATAACTCATTCCACGCTATATCTCTATTGTAAGTAGCATAGTGAAGGAAGACATTCTGATTTCTAGTACAACTGGATTAATTTATGGACCATAGACGGGATTCGACTTTCATTCTACCTGATGTGTACTTTGCAGCAATGAGAGTCTTCGTCAGAAGACCTGTGTACAGAATTCATTAGGCTTTCATTCGTTCTTTTTAAAAATTATTATCGTGTTCGCCGTTGGCCATTATTTATATACTTGTCGAAATAAGGGCCCGACAATCGCATACAGTTCACAAAACCATTTTTGCTGGCTGACCAGGTAGATTTTGACAATGTTAGAAATGCCGTACCAGAGATGACAGGATGATAAAAGAATCATTTTACGTACGAGCAGGTGGATCTTGATAGCCCATACCATTCCTGAGAGAAGTACAGGTCGTCCTCAGTTGAGTAGATGATAAGAGTTGTTGCATAAGGTTGTCTCACACTCATGTTTGTGTTTTACTAGTGGAGGGGTTTGTGAATGCATGGTTGTGTTTACTAGTGGAGGTGTTTGTGAATGCATGGTTGTGTTTACTAGTGGAGGGGTTTGTGAATGCATGGTTGTGTTTACTAGTGGAGGTGTTTGTGAATGCATGGTTGTGTTTACTAGTGGAGGAGTTTGTGAATGCATGGGTGTGTTTACTAGTGGAGGGGTTTGTGAATGCATGTTTGTGTTTACTAGTGGAGGTGTTTGTGAATGCATGTTTGTGTTTACTAGTGGAGGTATTTGTGAATGCATGTTTGTGTTTACTAGTGGAGGGGTTTGTGAATGCATGGTTGTGTTTACTAGTGGAGGTGTTTGTGAATGCATGGTTGTGTTTACTAGTGGAGGTGTTTGTGAATGCAATGGTTGTGTTTACTAGTGGAGGTGTTTGTGAATGCATGTTTGTGTTTTACTAGTGGAGGTGTTTGTGAATGCATGTTTGTGTTTACTAGTGGAGGGGTTTGTGAATGCATGGTTGTGTTTACTAGTGGAGGTGTTTGTGAATGCATGGTTGTGTTTACTATGTGGAGGGGTTTGTGAATGCATGGGGTGTGTTTACTAGTGGAGGGGTTTGTGAATGCATGTTTGTGTTTACTAGTGGAGGTGTTTGTGAATGCATGTTTGTGTTTACTAGTGGAGGTATTTGTGAATGCATGTTTGTGTTTACTAGTGGAGGGGTTTGTGAATGCATGGTTGTGTTTACTAGTGGAGTGTTTGTGAATGCATGGTTGTGTTTACTAGTGGAGGTGTTTGGTGAATGTATGGTTGTGTTTACTAGTGGAGGGGTTTAGTGAATGCATGGTTTGTGTTTACTAGTGGAGGGGTTTGTGAATGCATGTTTGTGTTTACTAGTGGAGGTGTTTGTGAATGCATGGTTGTGTTTACTAGTGGAAGGGTTTGTGAATGCATGTTTGTGTTTACTAGTGGAGGTGTTTGTGAATGCATGTTTAGTGATCGATGGGAGGCATTCCCAGAAGCTTCCAATTGAGGGAAGCGAATGTGTTTTTGAGAGTATGAGGGACATATGGATACACGTTTTGTTAGAGTAGGAGGGACATATGGATACACGTTTAGTCCCCAGAAGAAAGGTATTCCTGAATTATTATTTCCTGCTAGGAACACAGCACAAACTTCTGGGCCAACTAACTCTTGATTCTTCTCTCAGATTCTTCTCTTAACACAGGCACAATGATTTCACATTTAGCATTTCCCGTCTACCAGAAAAAAAGACAAAGGAGCAATTTCCGCTTAATCGCATTTCTCTGTCACACATGGGAACCATTTCATAGAAGTAAACAGTGAGGAATTATGACACAACATCCATTGAAAAAAAAGTCATTTTTTGTCCACATGTGACAAATTATCTGCCTATATCCCTTCTTTCAACTGTTGCCTCCTACGGCAGTCCTGGGAAATAGACAGTGGTCCTATTCATCGCACTCGGAACCATTACTGCAGGCTCAGATTTCAACAGGGGCTGAGTTCAAATGATACGACTTGGTACTTGGAAGGATACATTTAAACAAAGCGTGTCGTCCCGTTCTCACAATGTTCCATCCTGCTCATGGATGCAAAAAGGTTGCCCATCATTGATTGAAATCGTTCGGGTGTTTCTCATTTTAATTTTCTAATTAGTAGAATATAATGGTGAATAAAATAAAGTCCATCTATGGTGTGTTCTTACGCGCCCACTTGATCACTCTTGTATCAGAAAAACAGTCCTACTAGTTGTTATTCAGACTGTAGTTCAGGGAACAGAAATGCGATGTGTCACTGTTCTATTTGTGCATATAGCCCAATGCGTTCTACTTTACCATGAAAACTAATAGTTCTTTGACCACTTGCAATGAAATTGTCAACGTCTGTGGCTATAACGATAGTGGGCTAGCTGTGCTAGAGAACTGGTTTTTTTACTGTAATGTAAAAAAAATACCTTTTAGATTACAGTACCTTTTGCTTTGTTGTCCAAGCAAAGTGCATTTGTGTCGTTATAATTGGTTATTAGCTATCGCAACATGTGACGACATCACGGACATGCGGACTTCTAAATGGTTCTCATCAAACAAGCCACTCGATTCCCACCTGCAACTCATTAACGAGACAATGCATTGTAAACAGACAGTTATGTAATACCGACTTTTCACTTGAGATAAACCAGTATCAGGTACACCATGTTTGTATTCTCTCTCTCTCTCTCTCTCTCTCTCTTCCTCTCTTTCTTAGCGCATTATTAGAATATGTATATCTCAGTAATTCTCAGCTGGGTTCACACTATTAGACTATGTAAATTTCACTGATTCTCAACTTGGAGCACATTATTACAATATGTATATAATGCAATGGTTCTCAAATGAAAAATTGATTGTGGATACAGAAAAATACAATTAGTTGGCCATGAATCCGTCTAGGTACGTTGGTATAAATATAATTATACGTATTTGTTGGAACGATTCAAATATGATACACAACACCAATGAGTATCTTCTGTTTAGTTCTAAAAAAACTATGTGACGGTTAGCGATGATGTTATTAGTCTAAAATATGTTCCACGGACAAAATCATGTTGAGAATCACTGGATTAAACAACTATTTGTTAAACATACCAATTTGTAATGGGAATGATCATTTTAATCATCAAGGATTAGCAGCACTTTGCGTAAATGTAGCAATAGACGACTAAGGAGGTTCTGACGGTCGCTGTCCATCCCATTAAGGATCAAAGGAACCCAGTGGAAATGCTAAAGTCGAATATGTCAGAACTGGAGATGAAATATGGGTGACTAGCATCTCGTTCTCCGGACTACATCCTGGTAATCTGCAGGAGTGTGTACGAATGATTGTGCAGAAAGTAGCAGCTTTTTTGAAATGGTGTCTTTTTGTGTGACACATTCTTCTTCCTGTCAAGTGTTTGATAAAAATGTCAAGGTTCTATTTCAGTTCATAAGATAATTCAAAATGTCGCTATAGTATCTGATAACGTTTCTCTTCTTCATTGTCGCATCCTAATGCCATGCCTGATATCCAGTTTACAAACATATTATCTGTACATTTGTGATATGCAATGTCTTTTTCCCGTAGACACAATTAGGTATAAACGTATTGTATTTCTATATATCAATTCTGACTTTTGGATGGAATGCAAAATCCAGCTATCCTACTCCACCATCTTTCATTAAGCATAAGGTATAATAAAACATCGTTGAGAATAAAAGACCTATCGGCTAAAGGAAAATGAGATCTTTAAAAGATTTTGTCTATTGACTTTCCTCAGATGAATGATGGTTGATCGTGGATGTCTTCATTAGAGTTGTCGCTCTAATCCTATATATGTCGCCTTGAAGTTCCTATTTCAAATGTTATCTTGATATTTTCTATCCACCGTTTTCTTGGTCTTGTTGAAAAAGTTAATAATATACACACTTGTCATGTCTGAGAAAAAGAATAAATAACAAAAAATCGGTATTGGGTATTGAGTTCAGTTGTTAGGAATTAGTTTTGTTCTCAGTTTCTTTACTCTCTTACTACTTTCTCTCTAATCACAGCCAAATTAATTAAAGAGATTGTAAGTCTTCAAGAGTTTATATGACATCCAGAGAAAAATAAAAGTGTGATACCAAGGTGGAATTAACACTAGTGATTAACAACGTTTTAGTTGGTTTCACAACCTAGAAATGGTACACGTACATGGGTTAATACACTAAACCTACGCTCTAACATCTCAGCCATGCGACACATGTGATGATAAACAATCATAAATAACATACGTGCACACTATTTTCTTCAGATAAAATGTGAAATTGCGAAATATAAATGGCGAGCTTTAATAATTTATTTTTTGAATTCTAGAGACAAGAAACAAGATTTGAACTCAATCATTTCGGTATACAACAAAGCTAATAGAAAAAAAAACCGTTTCTTAACTCAGTAAATTATATTAAAAGAATTATTCCATTGAACAAAGTCATTTTAATGCATATCTATTGCCACTTTTGAATAATTGCATATTTCATGTTTCAATTATTATGTATATTCTAAATTGGTGAGTAAAACAGATGTGTTCATATGCCTTATGTCATGTGATATTAGTTTTGGGGGTGACTATGGCAGAGTTACTAAACACTGTTTTTCTCCTGATGACAATGCAATTTGACTGACATACATTTAATCTGAATAAGGACAAAAATACCAGGTTGGTTGATAAATCCATTTTCAGATGCTGCAGACATTCATGTAGAGGAGGAAGTCATTGCTCAGGTAAACAGTCGTACCAAGCAGAATTTAAAGTTTGCTCAATATACCATATGAGTATATTTGTTTAAGTAGAATCAAGTTTCATTGTCCTTGAACATTGGTTTTAACATCTGCGTGATGTTTTCTAACGTCCTATTTAGCGAACAGCTTTGATACCATTATTCAACATTGTCACTGAGCGATAAGTTCTAAAATACTCTTCATAAATTACGGCAGAAATTATTGGAGGGGGGGGGGGGGGTCCTCTAAAAAAGGTTTCACTGTTGTTGATAACGGGGAGATAGGTTTGACAAAAGTTTACGTCAACAATAGTGTTTTATTCAACAATTAAACTGTTGGAATTTAAAAATTTTCAAAAAAATATGATGCAAACTATTCATGTATTTTTAGTCTTACTTTCTCAATGTAAAATTGTAGGGATATGGAGTTGAGTGTGTATTGGAAGGGGCGACGGCAGGGGAGGTTGTTAAAATTTGTTGAAATGAAATAATTAAAAGGCGTTCATCACTAAATTCTTGACAGTTTTTGACAGGGGAAATTGTGTAGACAATTGTTCATGTAATTTATGGACATTCTCTAAAATATTGGACGCAAGACTAAGCTAGAACTTTTCCCTCTGTGTGGGAGCGCTAGATCAATTCAATGGGGCATCACGGCAGAAATTAATTTAGAATATATTTTAAAAAATGGAGTGGCACTGGTCACCCTGCCAGGGCGACAAAAGCCTAGCTGCTGCGCTTGATAACGTACTTAACCGTCCTGATGTATGTCTTAAAAAGCTTCTAGTTTCTGCGCTAGGTAACGTACTTGCTCCTTCCTGATGCATGTTTCAAAACGCATAGTTTCTACTCTCGGTAACGTACGTGCTCCTTCCTGATGCATGTCTCAGAACGCATAGTTTCTACTCTCTATAACTTACTTTCACCGTCCTGATGTATGTCTTTAAAAGCCCCTAGTTTCTGAGCTAGGTAATATACTTCCCTGATATATGTCTCCCAATAAATTGTTCTTGATTCTTGACTAGAAACTGGCCTCACAGCACGTGTGGCGACTAAACTCTTTGTTGTGAATTTCTTTTGTAACGATAATCATCATTTCTTGTAACTTTGCTTTATTTTCGGATATCACGGTTGTATCATCAGAACCAGAATGTTTATCACTTTACTAGCAAGGGTTCCCGTGATGTTCAGGTGACGAATTAATCATTGCTTCTCAGATGACAGGCATCGTCACGAGTTTGAAATTTGGTACATCTAGCAATTTGGGAAGAGAGTCCTTTGTAATCAATGTGCTTCAGTTCTACCGGTAGACATCATGGAGTTCTGCCATGCTTCTGTTTGTTTTGTCTCGTGGATATTTGGTTGTGTTCTGTGGATTTTCGGCTTGTGTTGTTTGAGCTCTGATCATCTGGTTTTACTCTTCCGGCGTGCGTCTTGTGAACGTGATCAGTGATGTTCTTACTCGTATTATTATGTTT
Organism: Meghimatium bilineatum; assembly: GCA_034231615.1. Taxonomy (NCBI): domain Eukaryota; kingdom Metazoa; phylum Mollusca; class Gastropoda; order Stylommatophora; family Philomycidae; genus Meghimatium; species Meghimatium bilineatum. The sequence continues at coordinate 56,035,985 of CM067311.1, read as the reverse complement.
TGATTTTTTTTATAAAAACCTCTATTGTCGAAATGTTGATTACAATGTGTTATCATGTGTTTCCAGTGATTAGCAAAACGTCATCACCCTGTTTCCTAGTTTTACTCTGTGCCCACAGGTTTCAAATGTGTCTTGATGGTCTTAATTACGGTGCTCTTAGCGGCCCTCGCTGTTACCTTCGTGTTTACACTGTACTCACAGGTTCCAAGACTTATACTGATTCTTATCATCGTCGTACTGCTGGCAGGCCTCATCGCTACATTGGTGTTGCTAGTAAGTGCCAAAAGTAAACCGGAGCAGATAGCCAGTTGTGATACAAGTATTGCAGATAATGAAGCAGTGTATCGATACGCATCAGTGGCAACAAGCACTAGAGTGTGTTCTCAAGTCGGCACGTAAGTTTTCTGCAGTGATTAATCTTCATTAGTCTTCATTAATCTTTATTAGTCTTCATTAGTCTTTATTAATATTAATTAGTCTTCATTAATCTTAATAGTCTTCATTAGCATTTAGTTATACAATAGGCGCATTTCGCCTTTTCAGAGGATGCGATAGCATGGCTGTTTTGCTATAGGACATATAATATATTATTCATGGCGATGATTTATGCAACTCACATGATCAATCTGTGCCACCCCTTCTTAAATATGAAGAAAGAAATTATGATGACAACGGATAAAGTGAAAGTGCAACCAAAGATAAATTACCGTACTAAACGTCGAATGTGGCTGGCTCCTTATCAACAACATAACAAGAAGCTGAATTTTTTTATGGTCATATAAAGAGATATAACAGCATGGAAAAGTTAATAGCTGAAGGAAGAGTGTATGGTAACAGGGGAAGAGGGTGCTCAAAACGACGATTGTGCAGTGATATATTGTTTAAATATGTCTCTAACTGCGGCAGGTCCGCTCGCCCAGAATCGTGGAGTTTTCAGAGTCCATTCGGAAGACCATGTTTGGTAAGAATATGTCACATGTTGATGTTGATCAAGATGATGATGTTGTCCTTGGGATTTTGTTTGGTCGTATATTTTGTGTAATTTTCTTCTAACATATCACGTGGTCCATCTGTTCAGCCAGATCTATTTGTTCACATATTCCATCAAACTGTTAAATTGTGTACATGGTCGCTTGGCTTTTCTTGTTCTTGTTCTTCTCTTTTTTGTGCTCGTATATCGCTTTGTCATAGCCAAGTGTGATTGAGATTAACATCTGTAGTCTTGATGTTATATCTGAACTAGTTCAGGCTTACACTGTCCACCACATTCTAGATATTAAAGAGATGACATAATCTGTACAAATCACACAATGTTTAGGACATTTTATGGACAGAATATATTTTATCAAATAGTCTTCAGGTCACAACCTGAAAAGACATATATAATGCTGTTATTTCAGTTTTATAGTGTCAGCATATCTCCCCACATGCGTAAAAAAACGTTGCTTTGCATTAGTATCTCTATAGATACCATTACTCTTTGATGATGGCTGTGAAAAAAGACCTATCAGCGTATGCATGAATCCATTGTTCTGAGAAGATATGTATTGTTTTATGTTCTGTTTTCATAAGATATACTGGTTTAGAACTTGCCATTTCAGTATCTCTTCTGTCTTGATTTAGAAGAAAACTGTTTAACATGCAATATATGTTAGTGATGTATAAAACCGTATTGTTGACGTCAGTTTTCCAGAAAGCGCACATCGCTTCCTTGTCAACAACCGCTAACTTTCTTCAGACCTCATCACCTAACAGCTGATGTTAGTGTATGGAAGTCCTACTATGTATAGAATAATTCTTCTCATTTACTGAGCACAACTAAGATGTGAAATCTTCTGGATGTGAAATAAGATTTTGGAGAAATAACACCATACACTCTGCCCCCCCCCAATTCTTGATTAGAAACTGACCTCACAGCACGCGGGGCATTCCCATAAGTGCTCCGCCCTCTGTTCCAGCAGCTATTCGACTCAATGGTGTATCTAATGCTGAAAAAACAGACGTCGACATCAGGGCACAATTCTGGCCCCTGTGACAGGTAAATTTACAATTTAAATTCCCCCCCCCGCCAATTTCATCGCATAAATGCCTACCGTACCTCTATCACTCCTTTTTTTCTAGTGATGTCACTACACAATAGTTACTATAGTCCGTTCAGATTCGTTTGCCGAGATGTTATGATTTATAATTCAAAAAGTTCTTGATGATTTCACATGAATTTTGGCATACGTTGTTAAAATGTCCATGTCGCGAAAACATATGTGTTACTTGATGTCTAGCTGTAACGGTTATTTGAAAGCGGCGAATTCTTTTGATGTTTGCCCATGTAAATATTATTTCGACCATAAACAAAATATTTTACAGTAATCTAGTGCAATGATGACCCATAGGCGTGTCCACAAAATTTTACATGGTGGCAGGTGTAAAAAAAATTTAAAATATATCTTTTGTTCGTAGAGTCAATTTGATATTGTTCCATGCTCTTGGTGTGAGTTTCACAAATGTTGTCGCTGCCTTTGAAATAAGTACATATATTTCTTCATGTAAGGAAATTTTGTCTGTAATAGTTGATCCAAGATATCTGAACTTCTGTATTGAATCAAGCGGGCTAATTTTTATAAGTAATGGTTGATGGTTTGCTTATAACATTTTTTTGAATTGCTTGGGTGGTATTGAGCAATGAAATGTTTTACAAATCAACTTGTAAATTTTGCAAATCAAACTTTTTTTAGTGTAGACTTAATCAGAGTAATGATCATTCATAATCAGACGAGTCAAATAGGTCGATTACTGTTTTCGGCTGAACAAACAACAAACCTTCCTTTTTCCAATATTCCTCTTCTTGGCGTAACACATGATCCTCACATTTCACCCAGTAGTCTTTATGTATATTTGATAGAGCCTGATTTGTAAGTGTCTCAATATCACATAATTTGAAAGTTGTATTTGTAGATGCTACGTGTCCTTTAACTTTTGCCCAAATCAGCTCTAAAGGATTTAAGTGTGCATGATATGGAGGTAGTCTCAAACATCTATGACCATGTTCTTCAATTAACTTGTCTATTTTAAATATCTTTGTTCGTTGTGTCTGTTTTACAAGGTTAAGCAATTCGGGTTTCAAGTACCTGTCGGTAACTGGTATGTGTTCTTTTATGAGCCACGTTTTGATTGCATCTTTTGTACTTGATGATGTTGGGATTCTATCTTCTACGTTCACTACGTTATGGTATGAAGCATTGTCCATTATCAGACAAGAAGGTCTATCTAATATTGGAAGAATACTTTTTTCGATCCAGTCTTCGAATATGTGCCCATTCATTTCGGAGTGGTAGTCTCTATTGTCAATGGATTTTGAAATGAAAATTAGATGAGCATTCTGCAACAACCCATTATGTCTGCTACCTGCATGTGCAACTATCAAACGTTGCCCTTTACTACTTGGTACTGATCTTTTAATACTTCCATCTGCTAACTGCCATTCCTTTTCATTTGTATGATGAGCGTTGATCCAAGTTTCATCTAAATACACAATATCATAACCATTCTCGCGCATTCCCTTCACTTCACGTAAATACTTGCTTCTAAGAGCTACCAGATGTGGCTTTTCACAAATAATGTTTTTTCCACCAGCATACTTTCTAAAGGTGAAGCCTGCATTTCTTACAGTTTTCCATAATAAAGTTTTTGATATTTCAATGTCGTTATTAGTTTTCAACCAAATCTTCAACTTTCTAAGTGTCACTTCTTCGTTTTTATCAAACATTCTACATATTTCTCTTTTTACTAGGTCCTTATCGAAACTGTCTATCTTTTCTTTCCTTCCTTGCTTTCGTGAATTTGTTGGCAATAAATATCCGCTTGCTTCCACTATTCGATCAAATGAACGTTTACACAAACCTAAAATATGCATTGTTCTCTTCTCAGGATTTGATAAAGAACAATAAAGATGTCCCTTTTTACGCTCTCTGCAGAAGTATTGATAAATCTTTATAGCAATGTTATGCTCAGTAAAATATTTCGCTTTCAGATTCATTCTCACATAGACTTGCAGAAGGTAATATGCTTAGTGCCGCCTACTTTCTGTAAATATTGAGACGTGCCTCTGACTTGTGACTTGAAATCGAGTCAATAGCCGTTTTTGATTTCACATAATTCTAAGTTCAGGAAAAATAATATTTGGTGCTAAACGGGAATTTCCATATGTAACATTGCTTTATACAAATGTACAGTGGAAACAACTACTTTTAGAACGGTGCACATTCTACCGTGAGGGTCATGCCTTTATATTTAATAATCAGCTGTGAGATGTAAGCATCTACATAATCCAGCGATTGTTTATAATTTAGATTAACTTTTTTTTAATATAGGTTAAATAAGGTATCTTTGATACTGGATCACATTTCTTTGATAAAAAAATATTTCTATAGCGACATTATTATTCTAAACCTAACTTCAAATGATCAATCCAAATGAACAATACGTTTTTGATAAAAATAATTTAACATCTCGGCAAACGAATCTGAACGGACTATAGTATTGAAGTTCTACTAGACACCATGTCATCTGGTGATGTCACCACACAATATTTACGCGTATTGATGTTCTACTAGTCGCTACGTCATCTATGAAAACAAATACTAACTTCACAACGTTAACGTATAACAACAATATATCTAACATATGGTGCTTTTTTTATATGTTCAGAGATATACTCGCTACTAAAGGTGGGACTGCTGTAGACGCTGCCATAGCAACGCTAGTATGTATAGGATTGGTCAGATTTCACAGCAGCGGTCTCGGAGGTGATAGTTTTTGGACAATTTATGATAGGTTAGTCAGTCTTGTCTTTTCATACCCCATATAATTCTGATACTTCATTTATCAACAGGCAGTTCAGTTACCGCTACATAGATATGTTCGTAAACGGTATCTTTCATTTATATGTGTACACATAATTATTATATTCTCTATCATATGTGTACACATAATTATTATATTCTCTAACATATGAGTACATATAATTATATATTCTATAATATATATATCGTATCGAACTCCAGGGTTACGTTTTACAAATTATCATCCCTTTTTTGTATTTTTCTCTCTCGCTTTTAAAAAATATATTTTTCCCTCTCTTTTTAAAATCTATTTCTCTCTCGCTTTTTAAAACATATTTCTCTCTCGTCATTTAAAATCTATTTCTTTCTCCCGTTTTAAAAATGTATTTCTCTTTCGCTTTTTAAAATATATTTCTCTTTCTCTTTCTTGTCATTGATATGTCTGTTTAGTTCTTTCCTTAAATTTATAATTGACTAAATAATGTTTTTTTAAATGTCCATTAATTGAATGTTGTGGTAGTATCAATAAACGTCTCTGGCTTTTCGATCGTCCACGTTTTTTCTTACTCTCTGCACTGTGTGGTTTGTTCATCGTAGTCGACGTTGACCATATAGCTCACCTGGGACAGTGATGAAGTCTTCGTTGTGTCCGGCTGTGACAAATAAGACGTATACGGGATTGGTTGACAGTAATCAGCTCCTGTCTGTCTTCTAGTACGTTTTTGTTGTCCAGCAAGGTGTCTGGCTTTCTCTACAGCTGCTGCACCACTATTGATGTTAGCCTGAATGTGTGTTTATGTTGAAATGAGTCGGTTTTGTGTTAATGCTCTTTTTTTTAAACGTTTCTTCTTCCCGCTAACCTTGCGGGAGCCAATCTGGATTTCACAATATAAAACATTTTTTTATAGACGATGTTCCTTCATCCGCACGATGTGTCCCGCCCGGTGTGCCTGTGCCTTAATTAACATGGTGTGCTTGCCTACATCTGTAGATTTCATTAGTGCATCACTTTCTGTTACTTTATCCCACCTTGCTTCGTATTCTTCATAAATGTTACCGATGTTATTGTTGAGTTAGACACCTAGTCTTGACACAGCCAGTTCTCTTCTCCGGACTACATCCTGCTAATTTGTAGGAGTCAGAGATAGAACATAGAAGAAGACGACATATCTAGGGAGAAATATAATTGTATATATTTTCACATCTAGAGGACATGGCTGATGCCTTTCAGATGTGGATATTTAGAGAAATAGGGAGAACGTCGTCGAAACGAGAAGAAAACGAACAAATTATTTGAGAATTGCGTATGAAAAATAAAACACGAAGAAACGAACAAAAAAATGAAACAAAATGAAATATTTTGGAGATATTGAAAAAAAGACACCTTGTTGTAGACCTAAAGAAGGGTAGAATTGAGGGAGAATGAGCAAGATGTACGCAGAGATAAACGTGAAATGAAACACCACAAGATGTAAAACATATAGTCTTGATCACTATACCAAAAAGGTTAGAGACAGATGTTGGGGTCCAATGTAGCATACCCTCAGTAGGGGCACGTGGTGATGATGCTTTCCAAATGCAACTGTGTTCCGTTTCCCTTTCTATCCGTGTATATTAATATCCAAACCAGTGTCCCAGCTAGGATATTTGGCACTCTGGGACAGCTCTACGTCTGACCATTGCACCAAGACCATTAACACTTGGTGAGTATATTTTGGTTGTATCGCCCCTGGGGATTGCTCTTAGACTTTTACGGGTGTTATTATTATTATTATTGTCACAGAAAAATTTGAATATCGGAGATAATATAAACTACTCCATCCCTTCTTGTCAGCTCATAATTGGCATGTGCCCTTGATGTTTCATGCATATGTTACTTTACATGCCATTACGTTGATGTTGTTTCTTCAAATCCGTATTAGGTTTGAAATATTAGCAGAAAATAAGTAAATCTTTTTTTACAGCAGTGGTTCTCAGCGTAGTAAACATACATCCCTTCTCTGGTAGCCACAGAGACTTACAAGCTAGCGGAGTGCACATTTGAAAAAGGGAACCACATATTCTTCTAGGGTAGACACTGCATGGCGACACGTAGATCCAAATTCAATACGATGCATATCATTACATCTCAGTATGCCGCGATTATGCCTAAATGATGTTTTCAACGACATATTTTGAAATATCTGGGGGGCGGGGCACGAAACAACTAGAAGGGCACCATGATAACAGATGACAACCGGGTTAATAACCATTAATCTGACCTGCCAATCGTCTGTTCATACCGGTATATACTGTACTCTATGTCAGTTCACGTTTGCATAATGACAACAAATGAATCTCGGAGTATAAATAAAACGTGGTTTTCATGGTAAAACTGGCACACATGTGTAGCGTCCATTTTTATGGACATCTCTACGTCGTCCGTCATAACTATGACTCACTATTCTATCATAACTTCGTCATAACTATGACACACTATTCTATCATAACTCCGTCATAACTATGACACACTATTCTATCATAACTTCGTCATAACTATGACATATGCTTGTATCGTATTGTGATATCACTCATTGGTAACCATGTTTATAATATATGTCTATAAGAAACATGTAGAATCAATGAATGAATCTCAGCATACTATAAGGAGTTGGATTACATCTTTTAGAAATTGTCCTTTGAAATATATACACATATACACCATCATCATCAGCATCATCATCATACATCTTTTATCAATGAATGAAATGCAGAAAGACAGAAAAGGCGTTTTCAATACTAGCCAGAAGCATCGCTCCATTAAGAAGCAATACGACAATGTATGAGAACAATACTCAATCAGTAAGGGAAGGTGAGTAAACGTGTGGTTCAGTTATGTTCTTACATGTTCAATTGTCTTTAATGGCAGAAACAGAAGACGTTGGGAATTGATGAAAGTAAATAAAATGAGAAGGTCGCTGACGAATGTTGTAAAACAACGAGCAATATAGCGTGGAGATAGGCAATATAACTATATACTAGCAATAAGACTGAAAGAATGATACAACTATTCATAGAGCAGTACTTAAAGCCATACGATACATTGATTTACACAGATGGCACAGTAGTAGGAGAAACAAACAGATGCGGGTGAGAGTTCATCACCTACTAAAATGGCAAGAGGATGGTGGAAAAAATCTACTGCTTATCTTATCACAACATCGAGCATGAGAATATAATCATCATCATCATCAGGTGCCATGCCGGGTGGCGTAGGCTGTCATGGCTCTCCACAGCTCTCTGTCCACAGTATTATGTATCAAAGTCGTTGTTGTTTCTTTGCCGTGCCAGGTTGTCAAACTGTCTAATATTTTCTCACGTTGTCGCCCTCTGTCTCTGGTGCCTTCAATCTTGCCTGTTGTGATTATGTTCTCTAAACCTGCCTGTCTCATGAAGTGGCCAAAAAAAGAAGATTGCCTTTTTCTTATATGTTCATTCTTTCCATTTTTTGCTTGATGTTGTCTAATTTACCACACTGCGCTAACGATCTGACGTTCCATGTTGCTATATTAACACTAACTGTAAGCCTACTTCTGTGTGTCGCCATGACTTTCATCTTGGAAGAATAATGTGGTAGTTTCCCGTTGCTTTCCATATCCATATGGGGGATATCCATTTGTATCCGCTCCCTTTGACAATATTTTATGTCGGGACAAATGGGTGCCCCGCCCTGCCCAGTTGCAGAGCTACCACTTATACCGGTGGCTATCGGTCGCTTCCTTGTTCGCGCCTAGCGAACATCATGACGGCACGATCAACGACTAAACTCCAGGCATCCCTCCAGGAAAATTCAACTATCCACATTAGAAAACACAGAAGGAATTTTTTCTGCACATTACAGTTATTAGTCATTCACTTAAAAACACATAATACGATCAAAATAATCCTCAAGTGACGACTGAGTGAATAACGTTCAAACTTGCGCCATGTTGACACCGGAGAATATAATAAGTAGAAATAAATATCAGAGGCTCTCAAGTGGCTAACCAAGCAGCCATCAATATAAACAGTGCTCCCAGAGTATGCTGCGCAAGATGAGACAGTTCATGATAGGAAAATAGTTGGGTATTTTTTTTCAACAACGCGCGAACCATGACATGGATTTACTGTACTCGTCATACTGATGTCAGGGGCCACGAAGGAGAACCATTGATAGGTAACGCAATAGTGGATACAGATTTTCGAGAAGATACCATACTGATTTAATTCCAACAGTCATGGACAAGCCAGCCTCTACAAAATGATGAAGATGATGCTGAAAAAGACTATGCACATGTTGGGAGCATTATGGAAATGGGAATAACAAGGCTAGTTGGATTCTCGATATCCTTCAATGCATATTATATTATATATTCTATATTATTCTTTTAATACGGCCTTTGTCTGCCATATTCTAATTATTGTGTCTTTTGCGTTTTTAACCTTTGTGTTGCTGCGAAATGATTGCATTGTTATCTGTTTTAATATTGAGCCATAAACTTTGATATTAGATGCTTCGTGGATAGGTATCTGTCACCCTCAAATCAGCCATATGTTAATTGTTGCTTTGTGTTTCCTTTCATGCTACCGCTGGGTCTCTCTTGTAGCAGAACATTTTTCCACTAGAAGTCCAGCAGGAAGTATTCCACAGAATAGAGACGCTTTGTGTCGTATTTCTTTATTTGAGCTAATTTGCATGACACATCTAACTTCGGCTATGATACTTCAGATTACACTTTTCTCATTTGTTTCCACTACCACTATATCATTTCTTGTAGATAGCACTACTACTACAACTATATAAACTAATGCTACTAATGATATTACTATTACTAATATTATTGTTAACGACAAGCTTCTCTAATTTCCCCTTGTCTTTGTGATGCTGAAGATGTGAAGACCACTGATATCGATGTGGAAATATTCGGAGAATATATTGTTTTTTATTAGGTGGCATATCAGTAGCAGTTCCAGGAGAGGTTATGGCTCTCTGGGAAGCACATCAGAGATTTGGAAGGTTACCATGGAGTGAGTTGTTCCAACCCTCCATTCGACTTGCAGAAGAAGGTTTCCCATTGGAAGCGACCACAGCTAGTGCAATTCAGTCCAAAGTATCTGACGGTACTCTCAACAGATATCCTAACCTCAGGTATGCTGACACTTTAAATTTAAGTCATGATTTGTTTACCTCCAGTGATCATTTATTTGATGTACAAATACGTACATGTCGTTCTATATCGTTAGCATGTTGCCTGAGTCCAAAAGAGTATCACAATATATGAATACTGAAGGAAGAGACGACAAAAGAGGTTTCAAATGGGAGTTCGCTGTCACATTAAGTTTGACAAAGAGCCCATACTCTACGTTAATGGGTGGGGCTTTAGACCGAAATGTACATATATCGCAGCCATATTTTAAATACATTCATAACTCATTCCGTTATCTGGACTACATCCCTCTAGCCTGCAGGAGTTTGAAAATATTGCACAAGATGAAGTTCAAGGGCGTGTGTTTGCATTTATGCAATAGATAAGTGGTTCCTTCTATTGTTTGTTTCCTATTTTTTGCTATAGAAGAAATGCTCACTATTTCAAGTTATTTTGCAAGGAACTGTCGAATGTGGAAGGAGCAATTTCAGACGAAATAAATAATATATTTGTGACAGTATATAGTATATTCTGGGAATGATTGCTCTATATACGCTGAATCACTGAGGACAATAGTATGTTGCAGGGATTTTTGTGCCGATTTCTACAGTGTGTCACAACTTCGACCTTAACTGAGTATCGGTATTACTATTGTTATTATTATTATTGTTGTTATTATTGATATTATGATTTTATTCTATCTAGGTTTTGCTCAATTGATCAGTGTGTCATACATTTTTTTATATGTATAACTATGTACTCATTGACATCATCTCCGTAAGTGGCCAAAATTACAAGACAACATTCTGACCTACTGGTGTGCCGTATAGCAGCCTGACGTAATTATGTGTTTCTAAAACGTCATATTTTATACATACAACTATATTATTTGAAGTACACATTTAACGAACTAATCTTTACAGACGATCAAATGCTAATAGTAATATCAGATAAATAACTGTAAGAACATATGAATAGACTACACACAATATGTCAAAGATTCAACATGAAGATTAATATCGAACAGACTTAAATAATAGCAAAAGCAAAGACAGAAATATCACTATCACCATCGATAATAAACACCTTAAACAGGTAAAGGAGTTCACTTAGGAAACATTATATCGAGTGAAAAAAAACAGTAAAGAGATATTACATACATGCAAGGCAACATACTAGATCATAGGACAAAGGACACGTATCTTTTGAACAATAGTGTAAATATAGACACAAACGTTGCATTATACAAGAGTATTATTATCCCATGACTTTGCTACCAATATCAAATGTGGACAACGACAACACAAGATAAGAAAAAACTAGCAGCATCAGAAATGATGTGTCTACAAAGATTAGTTAGAGTGTCATTAACAGATAGTTTTAGAAGCGTTAATATCAGACAGCCAAAAGAGTATCAATATTAGAATACATAAAGAGACAGCAGATTAATAGATTTTCACACACTTCCAGACTACCTACAGATATCATGCCAAAAAAGCTATATATTAATGTTTGAGAACATTCCATTTTTCATTGTTAACTGAGTATTTTGCTTTGTATATCTACAATCTATCCACTAGAAATCTATTAACAAATCCGGCAACAAATACATGGTACAAAACTGGCGATATTGTAAGAAATCCAACTCTGGCAGGGACTCTCAGAATAATAGCTGGTGAAGGTGCCGCTGCGTTCTACAGCGGTTCCCTTACAAAAGACATGGTCAAAGAACTAAAAACAGCAGGTTTGTGGAAATTAACATACATTTGATTTTACTTTGATTCATCATCAAGTTCCGTTTAGGCAGCGAAGGTTTCCTTTAACGGGCCTCCAACATGTTCTGTCTCTCTCTCTTGTGGTACACTTTACTAGACAGTATCCATCCCATGTGGTGATGTTTTCCGTCCACAAGCATCTCTGCCTACCATTTCCTCTCCTTTCTTCACATTTCCATTAATAAAAGTAACCAACACGGCGGAATGTCCTGTAATAAGCTTCCTTTGATTAGAGAATCCATAAACAAATCTTGTTTAATTTTTCAGTTTTAAAAACAAATGATTACTAGATACACGAGAATACGATAAAAATATCACTTAAAAATATCGTTTTAGTAATGTTTCTTCAGCGCCGAATACAGTGCAGATAGGAGATACCAGAGCTCTCCAGATCGAGTTCTGTGATGCTACTGTGTGTCTTGTATGTTGTTGAAATCCATAGACATGCCCGCTTGATTGTTGTTATGCGAAGAGTTTCTCTTGATCTTCATATTTATCTTTGCACATCTTGAGCCTATGTTAATGTTTGTAATGGCAGTCTGTTCTTATTAATACAAGTACATGTGCAATATACGTCGCTAATTTTCTTCTAATTGTTGTAGAAAAATATTGCTGTTTGATGTCTTCTCTTACTTGCTTGTTTGACTTGAATTCTTGCCAATATTTTAGAAACTTTAAAGAAACAAATGAGCAAGTCCGGCTTAACATCTCTATACAGCAAGTCTGGTTTAACATCTCTACACAGCAAGTCTGGTTTAACATCTCTACACAGCAAGTCTAGTTTAACATGTCTACACAGCAAGTCTAGTTTAACATCCCTATACAGCAAGTCATATTTAACATCTCTATACAGCAAGTCTAGTTTAACATCTTTATACAGCAAGTCTAGTTTAACATCTCTATACAGCAAGTCTAGTTTAACATCTCTATACAGCGAGTCTAGTTTAACATCTCTATACAGCAAGTCTAGTTTAACATCTCTATACAGCAAGTCTAGTTTAACATCTTTATACAGCAAGTCCGGTTTAACATCTCTACACATCACGTCCGGTTTTCTTGATTAATGCTTCTATATTTGATAGCTCATCGGCGTTTCCATACAGTTTTCTGTGAATATCTGTTACACTGGACCAGTGCTACTTAGCTTTCTATAGTGTAATGCAGACTTACATAATATATTCCACTCTCTGTCCTGCCTGCGGGCATGGACACAGAGGTGATGGAACTAGCCTAAGCGACTGTCAAGTCTGTTGTATCTTGTCCTCATGCGAGCGATAATAACTTTCTCAGCTCTATCATGATAGTGGTAGTTGTCTTTTGTGTGGTCAAATTTCTCAATAATTTTGATGATGCTTTTTTTTCTAGGTAGGTAATTTCTTGGTCTTTTTATTATTATTATGATATTCCATCTTTTTTCGGCATTTCTGCCTTTTCATTTCCTTGTATGCCACAGTGGGGTGTTATCCACTGTAAGACTAGTCTTCTTTGTAAGTTCAATGGTGTTATGGCTTCCCTCAATGTCGGCAGTCTATCGCTGTCAACAGCTCATGCCACAAATGGCCATGACACATAGACATAACGGTTATAAAGGCATATGCAGACCATGTAAAAGAAGGATCACAGAAATCAAAGAAGCCACAGGAACAATCTTACAAACAGCGCACAAGTAGGCCATCTCCAGAGAACTCTTCCACCCCTGACGCCGCAAGGCAAACAAGGGACACAGCGTATAGACAGACAGACAGACAGACAGACAGACAGACAGACAGACAGACAGACAGACAGACAGACAGACAGACAGACAGACAGACAGACAGACAGACAGACAGACAGACAGACAGACAGACAGACAGAGAGAGAGAGAGACAGACAGACAGACAGACAGACAGACAGACAGACAGACAGACAGACAGACAGACAGACAGACAGACAGACAGACAGACAGACCGACAGACAGACAGACAGACAGACAGACAGACAGACAGACAGACAGACAGACAGACAGACAGACAGACAGACAGACAGACAGACAGACAGACAGACAGACAGACAGATAGATAGATAGATAGATAGATAGATAGATAGATAGATAGATAGATAGATAGATAGATAGATAGATAGATAGATAAATAGATAGATAGATAGATATAACAGCTTGTAGGCATCATTAACAAATACCACCTATTGACATTGACATGTTGTGTTTATAATTATTTCTGCAACAATGTTTGGAGCGTGCACTTCCGCACTATACTACTTTTAGTGAACGTGGAAACGTTTATATGAAATATCAGCAATAAATATGTTGATCCCGTTATCATAAGGTGGGAAAATGCTAATGAAGGTTATGGCTGCTGCGCAGTGTGAGCAGAGGTTATTTCTTTTGTACCAGGGTTTGGTGGTGACTGTGGTGGAATATGCACTGGCAATTCTGACTCATATCGAAAGACTGCAAAGAATGCAACAATGCGTATCATACTTTGGTGCACAATAGACACACCGATAAGAGCTATGCGGTACCTACTTGACTGCCCAACAGCTGAGCACAAATTACAGTATTGCCGTGCACGGGCGTACCTTAAAATACATGCAGATAAGGAACACCCGTTGTATTCCGAAATACAGAAAGTTAAAGGCAGCAGATTTAAGAGAGGGAGGTCGTGGATGGTACGTGCTGAGGATGTTCGTATTTTGTATATCTATACGCTGAAAGCATTTGTTGCATTTCGTTGTCAGGGGTAGAAGAGTTGTCTAGAGACGACCCTCTTGTGTGCTGAGTATATTGTGGAATTTGTTGCCTCTTTTATTCAGTGGTCATTTGTTTTCGTGGGTGGCCTCTATGTCTGCCTTCGCTGTATCTGTGTAACATAGCTTGCTGTGGTATGCTGTCTGATTCGTATTTTGTTTTATGGAATATACTACCACTTGTACCTGGCGCTGTTTCTATCGCTGTTCTAACTTCGCCAAAGTTAGTGAATTCACTAGAGTAATGTTTCCACTTCAGATATCTTCTCTCCGATGTGTCTAGAGTTAGAAATATTTCAACAACCAAAATGTGTTGAGATCAGCTGTCTTGGCTGTGTTGAGATCAGCTGTCTTAGCTGTGTTGAGATCAGCTGTCTTGGCTGTGTTGTGACAGATTCTTGGCTGTGATGTGACAGAGTCTTGGCTGTGATGTGACAGAGATTTGACTGTGATGTGACAGAGTCTTGGCTGTAATGTGACAGAGACTTGGCTGTGATGTGACAGAGTCTTGGCTGTGGGGATAGAGAGATGTAGCAACATTGTTTACTTTGTGCTACCATCTTCTGCTTCTGATTTCGGGAATCATTTGGTCTTGTTAGATCTTCAGGCAAGTCGCCCCATTTAATCACAGTATACATTGCCAAGATACGACCCCAAAAGTACCACCCTACAATTGCGCATGATTTTTGAAATAATGTTAACTTACCAGGATCACTAAAGGATATATTTTGGATAATGTATATGTTTCAGCCATTGGAATTGCACGATACCAGTACATAAACCCTTTACATTCCACGGTAGTATAGACGTGAATGTGTTTCTATGAACAGTCTCTTGGGAGAAGCTGAAATATGCACAATTTTGTTGTAAAAAAAGGGAAACTCTACTAAATCCACAATTATATTGTTGTGAACATATGTTAGTTATTCGTGGTGCGTAATACTATTGTTGCTGGTGCGAATCTCTCCCTGGTATCCTAGACTTCAGCCTCTGTGTTTGCATGGACATAACTGTAGTCATGCTGGATGTCAGGGATCATCCGATCAATCTTAGTTTCCAGCCTGGCGCTAGAATAAGCCCCCATCAAGGAGTTGGCCTCGATACGGAATTACACTGTGTCGCTTATATACTAGTTTAAATGTTGCCAATAAAAAAGTAATAATAAAAATCAAGATGCCACACAAAATATTAACGTACAATAAACAACAAATTGATAGTTCATTCCATTTTTATTTTCAGGAGGAATAATAAGTGAGAGAGACTTTGCAGAGTACACGGCGAGTGTCACCGAGCCCCTACATATTCGTCTCCATGACAATCTAACTGTTTACTCTCCACCACTACCATCAGGTGGTGTCGTAATGCTGTATATACTCAACATTCTATCAGGTTTGTTAGTTTATGTTGTTGTTGTTTTATAACTGATACATTTTAAGCATCATTATTTGCTCAAGGTCATACACTTTTTATACGTTTAAGTAAATTCAATTTGTTACTACTAACTCAGCCAGCGACATCCTTTAAACAATTATTATTGATGTTTATATATAACCTTAGTGTTCCAGTCAGTTTTTGGTTACATATAACTTCAGTGTCCCAGTCAGTTATGAGTTTCAAATAACCTCAGTGTCCCAGTTAGTCATGGGTTATATATAACCTTATTGTTCCAGTCAGTTCTTGGTTACATATAACATTAGTGTTCCAGTCAGTTTTTGGTTACATATAACCTTAGTGTTCCAGTCACTTTTGGTTACATTTAACCTTAGTATTCCAGTCAGTTCTTGGTTACATATAACATTCGTTTTTCAGTCAGTTGGTGGTTACATATAACCTCAGTGCCCCAGTCAGTTGTTGGTTACATATAAGCCCAGTGTTTATATAAGTATAAATATATTAGTTTATATATAAGTCAGTGGTTGACTACATATAGGTCTAGTGACCGAGTGAATTATTGTTGGTTGTGGTTTCATCTGAGAGTTCAGAGATCACTCACTTCTAGCTCTCTCTCTCTCTCAGGCTGCTCACATTTGTATTAATATTTTAACATTTTGTTAGTCCCTAGAATCATTCTCATCATCATCATGTTATAGTCGTCTCTGCCTGTCATAATTAACTCGACCCTCTCTCTTCTAAACATCGTCCCATTGTGTTGTTGAGTAGAGTGACTCAATCATTTCTTTTAGTGTTTTCTCTATCATGCGTAGCATAGTCACGGGGGATAGAATCAATGTGGATGTTGACAGTTGTTATAAATTAATTGAATCTGTGTATCGGTATTTTGTGTAAAACTGAATTTGATCATTTCACTCTCGCGATTATTTAGAATTGTACCAGTATTTACTCTTCACAAACAATGCTTTCAAAGTTATTATTACATTTCATAGCTCACACATACATGTATAACCCGACCATCACGTACTATCGTATTATGTAATGATTCCCCTAAATTTTGGACTTATGTAATAGGTTACAACATGAACCAGGAAGATATATCAAACCGGGACAAGATTGTGTTGACCTACCATCGTCACATAGAAGCATTCAAACATGCATACGCGATCAGGTCTAAGCTTGGCAGTCCTGACGGGGAAACTCCAGATTTCGTCGAGAAAATGGAGCAGGTTAGACTATCTTATCACATTGTGTACCTGTATCTTTATTTAAGAAATAATCATTGTTTAAATGTACACTGTTATATTAGACAATCTGTTCTCCATATTTTATCTATATACTGTTTTTTTTTTAAAGAAACGCAACTTTTTTGTGAGAGTTAGATTTATAAAAGATATTCGCTGGGGCGAACAACTTCAAGGGAAGAACTGGCCAGATGCAAATGTCAGGACTCCTGAAAGTCAAAGGATACGTCTCTGAAATTATTCGTCCTCGCGTCCTTCTAATTATCAAAGCACCATTGTTGATTCTTCAGCAGGATAAAGCTCGACCTCATATGGCACAGCTACCACCAGTTCCTCACTGAAGATAATTTCCAGACCACCCGGTGGCCGACCATGTCATTAGACATGAACCCCATAGAACACACATGAGATGAACTTGACAGACGACTCCACCAGCAAGACGTGGCTCCAGTCAATATCCGACAGGTGTCTCTTGCATTGTCAGAAAAGTGTGCAGCCATCGCACACAAGAAGATCCAACGGCTAATCGGATCCATGTCACGGAGATGTCGTTCTCTGATGGAGGACATACACCTTACTGAAACGGAGGACTTAGTCGCAAAGAATAAACGTCCAATTCAAATTTAATGAACATCATTTCATTTTTAAAGTCTTAAATGTTCTTCATGCGAATGTTGAAATATTAATTTCGTAAAATACAATTATGGTATACGTTTGAAATTTGGTGTCAATTAGCACTTTAATAATGTTGCTTTTCTTTTTTGTGAACAGTATGTGTTCCTTCATCGTCAAACACAGTGTATAGGCCAGAAACCAGCCCCCCACCCCAGTTCGAGAGATGTTATGATACTGTGTGTAATTCTTGTATGTTGTCGAGACCCATAGTTTTAGATGGTAGTTCTCCATAATATGACGTACAATATATACTGTGATTGCGGTTATATTATTCTATCACTTGAATATTCTGTCAAGTAGGTGATCATTAATTGGCCCTATCTACATCTTCAAGAGTATAAGATGTTCTTTTTTATTTGGTACCTATGCATGAAGATTATCTAAATGAGGAGACTACACTGGAAGGAGGTATGGTAATGGCATTTTAAAATTATGAGTTTACCTCCCGGGGCGAGCAGAATGGTGCAACCAAGGAGGTTTCTAACTTGAAGGTGTTGGCAACCTCCACCTGGACTTCTAGTTCAGAATACGAGAATAGTATAACTTTCTTTTTTTAATGCATGTTATTGGAGACAAAAGTTGAGAAATAGAATGACAACCTGTCACCTGTGAAAAACATCATTCAGATCACATTTTGTCGTATTTATCTTTTACATTTATCCTATATCAAACAAATCCCCCTGGATGAATAATAAATGCAGACCAACCGGCATTGCACCTGTGCGCTGTTATGGCACACTACTATGTGACATGAAATGAAAGATGTGCAAGAAATACAGACAGGTCGACATATATGGCGAAGAATGAATCGAGTGCGTTGGCCCAGAAACGAGTGCGGTGTTCTTGGCAGGGTTTTGGATTTCCAGGATGCTGACGCACTAGAATAATCAGATAGGTGGCACAGAAGTGTGATCAGTGTTCCTTGCAGGGATTTGGATTCCTGGGATACTAACACACTAGAATGATAAGATAGGTGATCCAAAAGTGTGATCTGTGTTCCTGGCAGGGATTTGGATTCCCGGGATACTGACCAACTAGCATGCATGAATCCGTGTACTAAACAGACATCCTTAAACCTTCCTTTACACAATCATGGATTTGGGTAGACCTTGTATGAGTCTTGGTGTCATCTCGGAAACACAACTAATGAGAACCTGTGCTTTCTTCTGAAAGGCAAAGACATTTTAATCT
The DNA here is from genome assembly GCA_034231615.1 of Meghimatium bilineatum. Classification (NCBI taxonomy): domain Eukaryota; kingdom Metazoa; phylum Mollusca; class Gastropoda; order Stylommatophora; family Philomycidae; genus Meghimatium; species Meghimatium bilineatum. The sequence continues at coordinate 56,016,960 of CM067311.1, read as the reverse complement.
CTACTTGCTCAGAACTAAATGGATTAATTCAGCAACATAATCAACATGTAGGTATGTGTAACCAGCGAGTTACATGAACCATCAGCAGGATACTCTTTCTTCATGCACAAGCAGAGACCACACACCAATGGGTTTGCGCAGAGTGCTTTAAAGTATGTTAAGAAAAATATATTAAATCTAACTAAACTTCATTTAGTATAATTAGTAGTAACATATTTTACCGTACCTATGTCAGTTTATTCCTGCAGTTCGTTTGACATTATGCACATCTACTGACTTATATCGTAAACCGTCTACTTGCCTCTATTTTGATATTCTTCACTTGAATCGTAAACCGTCTACTTGCCTCTATTTTGATATTATTCACTTGAATCGTAAACCGTCTACTTGCCTCTATTTTGATATTCTTCACTTGAATCGTAAACCGTCTACTTGCCTCTATTTTGATATTCTTCACTTGAATCGTAAACGGTCTACTTGCCTCTATTTTGATATTCTTCACTTGAATCGTAAACCGTCTACTTGCCTCTATTTTGATATTCTTCACTTGAATCGTAAACCGTCTACTTGCCTCTATTTTGATATTTTTCACTTGAATCGTAAACCGTCTACTTGCCTCTATTTTGATATTTTTCACATGAATCGTAAACCGTCTACTTGTCTCTATTTTGATACCCTTCACTTGAATCCATTGTGAAATCAGCTTCCTAACAAACCTGTAACTAAAAGAAGTTGATACGTCTATAGACCACGTCTATTCATCACGATCTTTAACACTATAGAAAGTATCCATGTAACGTCTTGTTATAACAATTTCCTATATACATTTTAATCTGTAACTTCTTGTAACAACCATTTCCTATATACATTTTCAGCTAAATCGTTTCAACAATTTATAACAACATTTTGCTTCATATGAGCAATCATTTATGGAAGCGCTATAATGATATAACGCCGTAGATGTTCGTAACCAGACTTGAAAGAAAACAATACAAAATTTAGGAAACTATAAAGATACTACGACATGAATATTAAGTTGAAACTAAGTTTTTATTTTCATAATATAAATGACAAAATCTTGATACCTAGGAAATGTTTTCTTTGTTTACATATCCCAGCTTGTACACAATGTTACGTCTTTTGTTTACATATCCCAGCTTGTACATAATGTTACGTCTTTTGATAACATATCCCAGCTTGTACACAATATTACGTCTTTTGTTTACATATCCCAGCTTGTACACAATGTTACGTCTTTTGTTTACATATCCCAGCTTGTACACAATATTACGTCTTTTGTTTACATATCCCAGCTTGTACACAATGTTACGTATTTTGTTTATATATCCCAGTTTGTACACAATGTTACGTCTTTTTTTTACATATCCCAGCTTGTACACAATGTTACGTCTTTTGAACATGGTGAGAAGATACGACGTATGATCTCGGATACCAGGACATTTCCGTGGCAGACATATAACCCAGAGTTTTACATCAAGGAAGATGATGGAACGTCACAGCTGTCTGTTCTTGGACCTAATGGTGATGCCGTGTCTGTCACATCGACAATTAATCAGTTGTGAGTAATCCGGTTGTTATATTCAATTTGATCATTTTAGAACATATTTTTATAACATTTTTATTGCATATGAAATATCTCAACAGCAAGTTCATCAATACTCTGCGATGGTGTCTGTTACGCACATAAGGAGAAAACATAAGCAAGAGAACACGAAGGAAAAAGCTTGACATTTTCATATCTGTAATACAAACTAATGGTGATATATATATATATATATATATATATATATATATATATATATATATATATATATATATATATATATATATATATATATATATATATATATATATATATATATATACATAGGGACAATAGATAATCATCATCATCAGGTGTCATGCCGGCTGGCGTGGGCGTTCATGGCTCTCCACATCTCTCTATCTCCAGCATTATGTATCAAGATCGTTGTTGTTTTCCTACATGTCAGGTTGTCAAACTATCTAATATTTTCTCACTTTGTCCCCCTCTGTCTCTGTTGCCTTCAATCTTACCTGTTGTTATCATGTTCTCCAACCTCCCTGTCTCATGAAGTTGCCGAAAAGTGAATATTGTCTGTTTTTTATATTATTGATTAAGGTCCATTTCACATTTGACCCTTTCAACATTTCTGCATTAGTTTTTTCTGGCTGTACATGGTAATCTCAGCATTCTTCTATAGAACCACATCCCTATTGCCTCTAATTTACCACTTTCCAGTTTGTTTATTATCCAAGACTCGCACCCATATGTTAGTATAGGGGTTATATAGCACGCAAAACTCTTTTCCTCACCTCTAATGACAAGATCATATTACACACAATATTTTTTCATTTTTCTGAATGTTGTTTTTACCTGTCCTATTCTATTTCTTATTTCTGCTGAACTTTTTCCATCTTCTGTAATCGTTGTATCTAAATATTTGAATTTATGGACATGATAGATAATACAAATATATAAAATACACAAATGTATTATTGTCATGACAGAGAAATATGCAGCTGTAAAAGTAAAAGGAAAAACCTGACATAACTTACTACAAACATGTCTTATTGCACTTAATCACCGGAGGTCGTGTTGGTTAGGTTTCTAGAATCACTCCCTCGAGTGTTAATTTTCGAGGGTTAAAAGCTAACCAAATTGGAATAACAGTCGCGGTTGAAAAATGCGTGCCTCACCATAAGAAGTAAATTTTACTTACATTTAAGTAAATTTTACTGACTGTACTCGTTTATAAAACTAGGAGTCCAAAGCAATCTCTGATTTTTTCCAAAAATTCTCGGCTTATGCATGCATTTTGACGGTATATGCGTAAAAAATGTATAGAAGTGTGAAGAATCACATGAAAATATTTTTCTTGTTAAATGCCATCGATGTCAATTTCATTAAAGTGGAGATGGGGGCTTTAGTCCAGCCAGCAGAGGCTGAAAACTAAGATTGGTCGGGTCATTCCTGACATTGAGCAAGACCAAATCCCTGCCCAAAAAATTATGGTACTGAAGTCGGAGATAACAGGCAGAAAGCGCAACAGCAACCATTGTATCACGCGACACCACTAGATAATATATCCTCACAACCAAATTTAAGAGTACACATGTTACACTGCGAAGAAGAAGAATAATTGGGAATCCAGACGGGACTTGAAAATATTTTTAGAAAACATGCTATATAAATTTAGTACACGATGAAGAGAGTCGAATATGAGTACAAGTTGGAGATAATCGAATATGAGTACAAGTTGGAGAGAATCGAATATCTGTACAAGATGGAGAAAGTCGAATCGGAGTACATGATGCGGAGATCGAATTTGAGTACAAGATGGAGTCAAATTTTAGCACATGATGGAGAGAGCCGAATCTGAATACAAGATGAAGAGAGTCGAATCTGAATACAAGATGAAGAGAGTCGAATCTGAATACAAGATGAAGAGAGTCGAATCGGAATACACGATGAAGAGAGTCGAATCTGAATACAAGATGAAGAGAGTCGAATCTGAATACAAGATGAAGAGAGTCGAATCTGAATACAAGATGAAGAGAGTCGAATCTGAATACACGATGAAGAGAGTCGAATTTGAATACACGATGAAGAGAGTCGAATCTGAATACAAGACGAAGAGAGTCGACTATAAGTACATAATGGATAGAGTCGAATATGAGTACGAAGGAGAAAGTCGACTTTTTGTACATGGTGAAGAAAGTCGAATCTGAGTACATGATGGAGAAAGTGGAATCTGTGAACATGATGGAGAAAGTCGAATTATGCATGCGATAAATACTTAATAAATTATTTATCGCTTATTTGTTATATTACTGCTGCACTCTTTACTTTGTCGAACATCTTCTGATATTTTTATATTTTTATTTATACATGATGGAGAGATCCGAATTTGACATTGTGGACTGGGGAGAAATGGAGAACATAAATATACGCAGGGAAATCACGTAAACATGATAGATGTCATGGCAATAGAATTAATTGCATGAATCTGAAAATATCTTAAAAGAATAGTATATGTGGATTATGTATCAAATATTGTTGTCTGAATCTCAGATACAGACCAAAATGTCATCTGATATCTGAGTTAGCTTCTGGTATTCACGTACGGGCACTGTTTTGACTTGCAGATTGGGTGAGAATGGAGTCGTAGTAAAATTAAAACTTGATGATCAGAATATGTGAGACTCACCAATCGCAAAAATTAAAGGAAATCATGTTGGGGGAAAATAAGTTATTTCAAGGAATAAGGAAAGCAAAAATTTAGCTGAAACCGGGAGATAACTCTATATTTACAAATGTAACCAGTAGTAACATTGTTATCCCCCACGTGTTATAAAAAGTATTTTTTTATTCTAATTTTGATGACCTGCTCCAATCAAAGAAACTCGTGTTTCATTTACTTTCCTACATAATTTATGTTTATCGATTTACTTATGTTGTGTCCAAGTGGAAACCGATTGTGGTCAAACAGGCTCCTTCTAAAGTTGAAAGTCGTCCTTTGAACCATCATGGTTATCAACGTGTAAACCATTTGACTCCTCACCCAGACCACCACATGGATTGATATAAGGTCACGAAGAGCGATTTAAAATTGAGATATATTTTCTACAGAATGATAGCTATCTAAACAGTATTTATTATGAAACATTGCAGCACTCACGGATAATAACAGTCGAGAACAAAAAATGTTTCTTTTATTATTTTTAGTTTAAAACTTGTAGAAAGACAGACGACAATTATTCCAAGAATGTGTCAAGTGAGAAAAAGAAGTTTGAGAACAATTGTCCTGAATCTAAATGATGAAAAACAGTGTTGTATGCACTGAGCTGTCATATATTACAGCACGTTGTATTTATCTTATTTGTAACTTGTTATAACAGTTACATTTCCATTAACAGTTTTGAATATGGTTACACTTGTTTGCATATAATAAGCTGCATTATCAATACATCCATGCTGACTTTGTGTATTTCTTTTCTTCAAGTTTTGGGTCAAAGGTCGTCGGTAACAAGACTGGTATCATCTACAACAACATGATGGATGACTTCTCCGTTCCTGGGGTCACTAACGGATTTGGCGTAGAACCATCCACTTCCAACTTCATCAAGCCTGGCAAACGGCCTCTATCTTCAATGTCCCCAACGATTGTAGTAGACAAAACCGGTATGCCAGTACTGATAGTTGGTGCGGCTGGCGGACCTAGAATTACAACAACCACAGCGTTTGTATGTGTATCAGGATTGTAAAGTGTTTGTAACTGTGAAGTGTGTGTAATTGTAAAGTGTGTGTAATTGTAAAGTGTGTGTAATTGTAAAGTGTGTGTAATTGTAAAGTGTGTGTAATTGTAAAAGTGTTTGTGATTGTAATGATTGTGTTATTGTAAAATGTGTGCGTTTTTTTTAAGTGTGTGTTTTTAAAATGGTTATATTTAGCTTCCAGCTCATGTTCTCGTTCACCCGGCGACTTTCCAGGGTATGGCCGGTCACCTAACAACATCCAGGTGTGTGATTCCGTCACCCAACAGCTTCCAGGTGTGTGGTTCTTGTCACCGAACAACTTCAGGTGTGTGGTTCCGATCACCCAACTCATTCCAGTAACTTATTGGCGTAAAATAAGCAAATTCCACCCGGAGGGTGCCGGTTAACAGTAGATTTTAGTCAGGTGCCGGTCAGCGACATCTAGGCATATATTGACGATCACCCAGTAGCCTCCATAACTGTAGGCGGTCACACGGTAGCTTTCATTCCGGTGTTGCCAATCATTCGGGGCCTCCAGTCAATTTTTCTGTCAACCACTCCCCCCCTCACCTTGCCACTTCAAGACGGGTGTTGCCGGTTTTCTGGGACTTCTATCAGTATCAATCATCCTGTGACCTCTTGTCGATCGACCGTTACCACACGGCGCTTATGATGACTTTGTGTCCGGGGTTTCTGGGAAGGGTGTTAATCTATTGTTCTTAGAAGGTTGCTGAAACAAGCATATGAATATAGCATGTAGTGATTTATAATCAAGAATCAATAACTGCTATCACACATATTATTGTATAGTAGACTTTTATATTTGTATATCGTTTTAATCCATAATGTGTTCATATGTCGTGCTTATTGTCCCATTTTACGCTGTTTTAATCTATATTTTTATCTGCATATGTCCTGCACATTGTCCCCTTGTACACTGTGTTGTAATATGTCATGTCTTGATTTGACGTGTACGGTGTTACGTCGTGCAATATACCATTGCAAATTAATCATGTATTAAAATACAATTTATGAAATTCAGCAATAAATGACATGAACAATATTCCTATTACAGTTGACTACTCAGACACTGTGGCTAGGAAAGCGTATGAAGCCTGCCATGGATGCTCCAAGAATTCACCACCAGCTACTTCCTGATGAAGTAGTAATATCAAACAATGCTCCCGATGTAAGGCATCTTCTAGATCGTAAATCAATATATTTGTACATGCATATAGCCATTTTTAAAACTCACGATATTTTCAACAATAAGGCATAATGTAGAATGTTAGAATATTTCACTAATGTTCCATCAGACCAACTACCAACGCTACATAAAGCACTTATTGGTAACACAGATATATTGAGACTTTCCTTGTATGGAAACCTACAACATGACACAGTGAAATCCATCTATAGAGCATCCTTTTATAACACATTCCCATATATAACAACACTTTTCAAAATCCACATTTGCATTTATTATATATTGTTTGTGCTGTATCTAGCAAATTTCTGTTATTACATATATATTTTGTTGGACCAGATCAAGTTATTATAGCGGGATTCCACTGTACATTCACAATGATTTTGTGAGTATTATTTACCCCTTTAAGTAGGATACCATTTTGGTAGCATTTAACAATAGTGACAGATACGATGACCCTTGCCATTGTGTAAAATGTTCTAGAGCTGTATCGTTATGTTATCAAATGAAAACAAATAAAAACAAAACATACTACAACGAAATCCCGTTATACCAACATGGTCCGGACCAACTATATATGTATGTAATAACATAAATTCGCTATATACAAGATAAACAATATGTAATAAATATAATTGAGGATTTTGGAAAGTGTTGTTGTATTAGCGAGATTTGTTATAACAGAATGCGATATAGAGGTATTCCACTATAGTAGACATGTTTCGTGAGGCAACACCAGAGAAGATTCATTGGCAGACAATGGTGTGATGGATAGTACTTAGAGAGATAGAGCCGTCTAATATATGGGTCTTTGATTGACTACAAAATGACGATGACGACGCTGCATTTGATACCGTACCTAGAATGAGAAAAATGGAAGTGACCAATGTGGAAAAGAGAAAGTGTGTCCTACGTTGACCTGTATTTATGTTCATGTTGTGATTGAGGCAGGTTTCTTTCAGTAGGGTTATACTATCTTGCAGCTCTTCACTTGAGATGTGAAGTAGGCACTTATCGTCAGCAAAGAGTAGTTCAGTTATGTAATTTGGATGGTAAGCTTCTTGTGGAGTGTTTACTGTTTTTGTAATATTATCCATATAAATAATAAACAATAATGGTGATAAGGCACACAACTGTCTAGCTTCGTAGGTTACTGAAAACAACATGTAGAGTATATATAGCTATGTATAATATAATTTTCATTTCTATTTTGTCTGTGATATGGTTTTTTTTCTCTCCGTTTTCTCACATCATTGACAGTACATTTAGCCATTCATGATTCTGAATTTCTTTTTTACATCTAACATTATTTGTGATTATGTACCCAAGATGCATGTAATGGACTACTCATTGCAATATCTATCCATGTATTTATAGTGTATGCATCGTTATCAGATTAGCAGCAGGCTGTACGACACACGGGAATTTCAAAACGTAATAGCATTCCATTGCAGTCTTGTTTTGAAAACAAGAGCAGCCAGCAGATTACATAATTATAGCACTGTCCTGAATACGATAAGCAGTCAACTTTTCTCCCCTTAACAATGGCTTAGGTTTATATGAATGTTGTCTATTCATTATATCTGGCGATATCCGTGTTTTGTTATTTCGCGGTATCAGCTTAGTTAACATTTCATAGGGACATCATACTGGATAAACGTATTTTGGCTGAGCCATTGAGTTGTTTTTGTCTCTTAGTAGCATTTTAAAACTGCATTTCTTCCAATATAAAAAACACACCTTTTCATCATAAGATTCACCCAGTTCAGCTGCTTCTGTACGCCACGCCCTGTTTATAGATTATTCAAATTATCTTTCTGGCGGCTTTAAGATTTACCAAAATCACAGATGTGTACATCTTGGTGACACTATTAGTTTTTAACTATCATGGTTAACAGTAAATTGTGATGAACAATAATATAGTTCTGGGACATCTAATACTGGATAATATCATCGATCACCATTGATCGATTTTAATCATTGGAGGTGATTGGTTCTAAGGCAGAATTCTGATGACATCCCACTAATGGGAACCTCACCCACACCCTTAAAGCCATATTTGATATGGATATTCTGCTCTTGCCCTGAAGGTCGACTAAATTAGCCACACAAGAACGTGCAACTCAAGGACAGCATAGTTTATTTGTAATGTTTACACTGATCTGATTCCTGACCATCTATACGAATGCACATTGCATTCACATGTATATATGATGTTCTTTCCTGTAAATTCTTTCAAAATCTTTCCTGCGCATATCGTTATGGCAAAGCCGCATTTATTTCCACAGTCCATAGAAAGCCACCTGCGCTCCTTCACAGGAAAACGTGTAGTAACGAAAGTTTATATGAAGTTCAATTGTCTGGCTGCCTTAATTAAATTATGTACTAGTATGACGACCAGTTGTATATTTAGTTACTTTACAAATGTCATCCATTCGTACACTTTCTATGTACATGTCATCTAGGATTAACACACGGCTCTGTAAATATCATATAACTTCAGCACATGTTTATATAAATATCATCCCACATTAGCACACGTCTATGTAAATGTCATCTAGCATTGACACGCGTCTATGAGTGTGTATAGTGTAGATACGTGAATATGTGTCTAGATAAATGTTGTTTTCATGTGTTTACATATTGAACTATTCATACTTTCAGTGGCTCCTGAACGGGTTAAAACAGAAAGGGCACGTCGTTAAACTGACAAGTTCAATAAGCACACCAACAGGAATTCTACAGCAAAAACCTGGTCGAATTTTTCCTGATGCCCAGGGTTTATTGTTGATGGTTTCTAGACCTGATATGTTAAGCTGCAAGAGATGGAGTGTCTCGTCAATTTTAGTCGACTGAACTCAACCTTGTCAACCTTTGAATGTGACTTTTTCAAAAATCACTCTTTATTCGTTCATCGACAGCCAATGATAATCACGAGAAAAGTTAAATGTCACATTTAAAGGATGAAGAAAGATGCTAACATGGATGTATACTCTATGATGAACTCAAAGAAATCATGTCGTAAATATGCTTTATGTGGACAGTTATATTAGATATACTGTCAGCGCCAACACTCAAGATGGTGGACACATTTTACCATAATCGTGTTTGTGTTGACATCGTGCTATACTACTACACAATGCATACATGTCACTACATTCATAATTGTCTTTATTCAACTCACGTGACATGAAAATATTATCCTAATTCAATCGTATCTTACTTTCATCATAACAAACGAGAAAAGATGTTTATGACTGTAAGGTTGACACATCGGTTTCATCCAACCGCACAGACATACGCAAATATATATATATATATATATATATATATATATATATATATATATATATATATATATATATATATATATATGGAATTTTGAAGAATATATTAGAGTTTTTATCCGTGTGTCATCTTTTCGCATTATTCCATTGTTGCTTGCATCATTAGAGTTGGAATAGTTCTCTGGAGACGATCCTGTTTGTGTGCTTACTATATTATTTTCTACTGATAGTTTTATTTCTGTAATTCATCTATTGCATTTTCGACCTAATGTCTTGCATCCATCCATTGAGTATGTGTATCTTTTGGGGAATGCTTTCTGCCGGTACTCTGACAAACCAATAAATATGTTGTATTCTGATGTAATCTAGAACTGACATTAGATTAGTTAGTCTCCTGATATTTTCATTTCATGCTATCCGTGTTATTATTGTGTATTGTCTTTCCCCGGGTGGTTTGGCTCTTGCCGTTAAGAGTAGGGGTGATTGTAGTTCGAGCTTGCTTTCTAAAGCCAGGTGTGTGGACTCGACTGTGATATGACTGTGTTTGTTGAGGATGTACCTAACGTGTTCTATCCATATTTTCCGTGGTTTACCTCTGGCTTTGTACCCTGATCTCTTATGGTTATATTCCTGTACAGGCAACTTGATACATTCTCATAATGTTATTTATGAGAATTTATTATTATTTGTTGACTAGAAACACATATAAAGATAATATATATGTCGTGTTGAGTTTTCTGTTATATTTTGCAGTTAGTTACCGCACTTGGCATTGGTAGAACATTCATGTGATCATAATCATGGTTGTATAACGCTATTTCAGTGTTCACGTTCATATTCTGGTTTTCGAATCTAGGCGACAGATATCTTATAACTCCGTGCTATGTGTTGCATCTACGTGTAATTTCATTGGTCTGTCTCCCTACCATTGGTATAATGCATTTATCATCTTGTCGATATTGTTTTAAAACTTCTTGATGTGTTTTTGTTATATTCATAAAGCACTCAATCAACTGTTTCATTACTCAATATCTACAAATATGCATTTTACTGGATCATTGTTACCTGTGCAGCTTTTATGCTTTTACTTTTACTCTTGACTTTCATCACCCACTTGTTTCTCCAGATGTTTCAGTCTTTGATTTCTCAATATCAATATTGAATCAATAGTCAACAATTTGTGTCTACGTTTACATAAGAAAACGCAGTACTTTGTTATGAATAAATACAGGAAAATATAAATCCATATTCATTGTAAATAGTATATATATATACCGAGTGTAAACACAGCCATTTTACATTTAATGGACATTTGTGGTGACACTACGTCATATGAAAGGTGAGTACTGTGTACATACTTGTGTGACGTCAGTGCAGTTACTTTATCGACAACTCTTATATACTATCTGATTCACTCCTGGAGGAGATTGTGACATCTTGTGACTGAAGCACGTGAAGGAAACTTTGAAGAAAAGTAAATCAGTTGTAGTGATTATAAACGTGAACAAAATCGTTCCGATAGGTCAGCATCTCTGACTGAATCGATTAATAAATTATACGGATTAAATTGTTTACAAAAGATGTTTTAAACACAAAATGTGTGTGTCAGTTTTGTTTCACATAACTGCAATCAAATCACAGACAATAAAATAACGTATACATTATCGTGAACGTGTTTGTTGCTAATTTACACTGCACACATTAGTTCGTTCTTAACTTGACCTCGTTAATGAGACACCATATACATTTTATCTCGTTCCTGTCCTGCTTCCATTTCCGTCATTTACACACGGTGTATGGCTTTATCATTTATTATTGTATATCTTAATCATGCATGATTATTTATGGCTTCATGACACACTATGTATGACTTTATGGCTGCATTATGCATCAATATGTATGGCTTCATCGCACATCATTATATGTATGGCTTCATGACACAGTATGTATGACTTTATGGCTGCATTATGCATCAATATGTATGGCTTCATCGCACGTCATTATGTATGCCTGCAACACAAATCATTATTTATGCCTGCAACACACATAATCATGTATAGCTTCATCATAAGTCATTATGTATAGCTGCATTATGCATCATTCTAAATGTTACTTCCGGTTGCAACATACGGCTGTGAAACATGGACACTAAATAAGACAGCGGCAAAGAAGATCACCGTCTTTGAGATGAAATGTTACGGACAAATACTTAGAATATAATGGAAGGAAAAAAGAGAAACTCATATATTATAAACACATTGAAGATTCCAGAGTGTTGGTTACTAAAGACAATAGCAAAAAGAAAACTACGCCTGTTTGGTCATATAGAGAGGCACAACTGTTTAAAAAGACAAATAATGGAGGGCAGAGTACCTGATAGGAGGAGAAAGGGCAGGACAAGAAGACAATGTATATTAAAGATAACATGAATACGTCATTGGAAAATACAAGCCGCATGGCCCAAGACAGAGAAGGGTTCAGCTAGTTCATTGGGAAGACAACGTTCTGGAGAGAATACGTCCCATGACAACAGCTATATGTTACAATCTATAGTACTTGTATTTTAATTCACCAAAATTGAAATGAATTGATTTCATACTTCATTATTCACTCCTGATCAGAAATCATCATATAGACACACGGGGCTTTCCCATAAGTGTTCATCCCTCCATTATTTCCGCCATTCAAGAGTATGAAAATTCAATATCCGAATCAGATATTCATTATGAGATCTTTGTATCTCTCTCGTTTTTCTAGTAACTATGACAATGTAGTAGAAATAGTCAGGATAGAAAGTAAGACCAAGTTTGCATTATGGAGACAATCCGATACTCCGTAGTAGAAGAGCAAGCAGATTCGTTCCACGAAAACCTGTCTTACAGCTGAACATAACATATAAAACTATCATATATAATTTCTGTACATGACACATAACACCATTGGTTCTCAACATTTTTAGCCCGTGGCCCCCTTTGAGGACACATTTTGTTTTCTTCCATGGCCTTCTAGGACCTTTCAAAACAGTAGTTGGATTATGTTACAAGCTATCAAGGTTGTGCGAGCTATGACGATATAGTTATTGATGTTTCTTTCAAGTGATCAGCTTCCTCTTTTCATGCATGAAACGCCCTCCCCCTGGATGAGTCTGTATTCATCCACCCAATCTCAAAAGGTTTCCTGTTGCCCCTTGAAAGTATCGTGGTCCATATGAAGTCCACATGGCACGCCTTTTGACTCACAGCTGAAAATTACATTCACAGCACTATGGCCAAAGCTTTTCCAAACTAAACAATGTCCATGTCCAATGGGCCCCCGGAATCCAGAACATGCCAACAGACAAGACGACTTTGACGACCTGAGGGCTAAAACCTGTTACAAGGAGACATAGCAGGAAGTGGAGCTGCAGTCTGATGACTAAAACCTGGTACAAGGAGACACAGCAGGGAGTAGAACTGTAACCTCAATACTGAAACCTGGTACAAGGAGACAAAGCTGTAATTAAAGCTGAATATCCTGTTGTTTACGATTGATGTCATGAAGGAAATTAACTTACACGTATAGACTGCTGATTAGATGAAATTTACTATAAATGTAGAACATGAAAACGAAGACATACATTGAATGTAAGTTGGAATACATCGTCAACCATGTTTGGGTACCACATCATCAGAATGATTGTAGGTAAACCATCCACATGTAAAATAAGTCATTGTGAAAATGTTACACGTTCCTTATGTTTTTTATTATTGTCGTTATATTTGTTGGACATTATTTATATACTCCGCGTGGCATTGGCTATTTTTTGGCGTGCGACTCGTATAAGTATATACACAAGTGACCAGCGAAAATCACTAAAATAATCATAAAAGTAATGAATTAAATCTTAATTTATTATGGGGAGATGCCTTAAATACAGCGGACGGTCATTGCTTCCTATTATCTCTGCTTGCTCTTGTCCAACTGAGCGCATCTCCGACTTCCTTGACAGCATTTTCCAGCCGTTGGTCGAACAACTAAGTCTTCATTCTTGAAAAACACCAAGCATGCCCTGAACATTTTTTCTTCCGTCCAGTTGTCTTCTGGCAGTACCTATCGTCTGTTCTTGCTTGATGTCTTTGTACACTTCTATACCATATGCAGATGGTCTCAGGGCTCTGCAGTTCTTTCTGAACAAGAGTCCCCACCCCTCTGTATCCACTTCTACTCCTATCCGCCTTGCTGAACTGGTGCTTATACTCAACTCTTTTCTATTTGAAGGGCACTTTTTCGATCAGATCAGTGGCGTTGCCATGTGAACCAAAATAGGATCTAGCTATGCGTGTCTATTCATGGGACATCTTGAACATCTACTTTGGTTGACCTATGATGGCCCGTTCCCATCTCTTTTCCATAGATACATTGACGATGGGATAAGTGTCACCGACATGTCCGAAGTGGAATTGTCTCGCTTCATCAACTTCATCGGCAGTTTCAACCCTGCTATTCAATTTACATCTCCACTACATTTGTCAACTTCCTTGACATTATTGTCACCATTCATCCCCCTTACCTTAGCACATCCGTTTACTATAAACCTACTGATGCATATGGCTTTCTGCTCTACACTTCTTCTCATCCCTCCGCTTGTCGCAACTCTCTGCCGTACTCCCAGGTTCGTCGCCTGCGTCGCTTATGTAGCAATAACGACGATTTTCTCGACAAGTCCTCTGAGATGATTGAGTTTTTCCGTAGAGGCTCATTCCATGACAGCATTCTTTCATCCGCTTGGCTCCGTGTGCACCAGCTGTCTCACCTCGACACCTTGACTAACTCTCAGGGTTCGTCGTCCTCCTCTGATAGGGTTAAAATTGTTCTTACCTTTCATCCCCATAACTCTTCTGTTCGGCGCATCATGTTTAAACATTATTCTCTTCTCCAGTCTGATCCTGACACTCGTGACACTTTCCACGACTGGTGGCTTATAGGCGCGACAGACAGAAATCTGAAGTAAATCTTGGTCCATAGCCACCTTAAGTCTTCTGTTCCCGACCATGTTGGCACACTTCGTTGCTCACGTGGCCGTTGCTATACATGTCCTTACGTGGTTCAGATGCGCTCCATTTCATTTCCTAAGGCCACTTTCTCCATCGATGAGACATTTACATGTGAGTCCCGTAATGTCATTTACGTGATCATATGTAAACAATGCGGCAAACAGCATATCGAGGAAACCGGCTTAAGATTGAGCGATCGCTTTTGTAACCATCTTCATGCCATCAAGCACAGAACACCGACTCCTGTGGCCATACAATTCAACGGCGATGGTCATCATGGTGCTCTTGATATTCAGGTCACCGCCATCAAATCCTGCACCACCGAATATAGATCTAGGTACGCTCTAGAAAATCGTCTCATTTTTGAATTGGGTACACTGTACCCTTTTGGATTCAATTTCGACCACTGTTTTGTCTAGTACTGGGATGGTGTGCTTTTTTGTATTTTTGTTCTGTGATTTACTCATCTTTTTGTTCTTTTCGTTTCCACATATATTTACGTTTTTATGCACTCCTACCTCACGGCATCTCATTTCCATATTTCCGTTGGATATGCTTGTTTGTTGTGAAAAATGTTTTCCATTCGTCGTCCTTTGATGTTTTGTGTGTATCTTGATAAAGATCATTTGGTTGAAACGTTGAATATTATTTGTGTATTGTAATTTGTATGTTTTCTTGTGTGCACATCATTACCCACTAGTTTTAGTTATAGTCCGTCGGGTCTGAGGGAAGCGATTATATAAACCTGTGTTTTTCGTAAGTACAATTGTTGTTACGTTTCTTCCTAGATGCTACAGATGTGTCCCTGTATCAATTAGTGTGTTGATGTGTTATAAGAAAAATTCGTACTCTCACCTAGGAATTTAATGACATATTGCTCCTTAACTTCAAAGGACAATCCCAGTAAATATTGAAAATCGATCTATGAACGGCATTGTTAAGCGAGGAAGACAGCAGTTAAGGGAATGGGCCATCCCATCTAATAGTTGCTGCGGCTTAGTACATGAAGGATTATCTTCATCTCCGACGGCAGGTTGTTGACGTGGGACCTGCCTTTGCTGTACCATTACATAGTTTGCAAGAATTCCCTTAATGTTCACAATTCAATCATTGTGCACGCGCGAGCAGCGCATTACATGATAACCAGGTCTCAATACTGACATGGATTTGACCTACATAATGTAACAATCTTAACAAAGCACATCTAGACGAGACTGTGAAAATCAATATCACGTTTAATGACAAAAACTGGACCAAATTTCGACAGGCGCTCCTAAAGTGTTATCTGACAGCGCTTTTAACCACAACATGTCGTGAGCAGATGCGGGTAAACCCAGTCCAAATTTAGGTCAGAATGATTATGTTGCAGGAACTACCAGATTCGACTGTTGCGACAGAATAAATAAGCTATCATTAAGTATGATATTACTGATACAATATGTGTTGTTGATTCGATAACACGTCGTATCTGATACATGGAATATGTGTGTTGTGAAAGACAAGTCAGACCTGGTTACGTTTATACTGTTACTACAACTAATGCTAAAGATAACGGATGTTATCACGTTGTAAGTGAAAAATTGGATACAGGAAACACTTTACACGAGGTTTAGTATGATTAACTCTGTTATTATTTTTCTATGATGAAATATGGTTTTGTAGTGTTGTTGTTATTATTATACAGATATGATTGCTTCCATTCATTGTGCACTCTTAGAATTTCCTAGAATTTTACAACTCAAGATAATAGACGACAGAATAAAAAAACAAGATAGACGTTGAGGTCAGTAAAGAGCAAATCGGTTTTATGATTAACAAAAGAACCAGAGAAGCTATACTTTGTATTCAGCTATTTATAGTTTAATACATAGAAGTCCAAAATAGTAACTATATTTCCTTAATAGACTACAGCAAGACCTTTGACAGAGTCCAACATGAAAAATTAATTGAATATCTTCAAGAAATATGCATCAGGTAGATTAGAAATATATATTGGGAATTGAACCAGGACTGTTCTAGCAGCACCGAATCGCTTTGCAACACAAGTAAACAGATTTTCCGTACTTGACCAACCCTGTTTTGCAAAGTGATTCGGTGCTGCTAGAACAGACCTGGTTAAATTCCCGTCAGCTGTACGAATTATTTTCATTTATCCTTATGCTTCCTACTGAATGTACTAATATATATTAGGAACAGACTGCATCAATAAGGTGGATACTAACATAGAAAAAGGAAGCGTAGTAAGACAAGGATTATTTATTCACCCAGCATATTTAATATCTACACAGAGACAACATTTAAACATAGAGAAGAAATTCCAGAACTCAAGATCAATGGGAAAATAATAAACAGCCTGAGATATGCAGATGACACTGTTATTTCAGCAGAAAGTGAGCATAAACTACAATGACTATTAGATCACGTCGATAAATAAAGTAAATAATATGTACTGGATAGAACCATCCAAGAAATAAAAACAATAATACTTAGCCAAGTCACAGAACAGGTGCTAAACATAAAAATACATGAAGAGAAACTACAACAAGTAGAACATCAATATCTTCAACACTTAATCACAAATGATGGTAGATGTTTAAAAAAATAAATCAAAAGGAGAATAGGAATGGCTAAAAGTAATTTCAATGACATGAGGACAATATTAACATACACACTAATTACAAACAAGCTAAAAATGAGAATTACAAAAAGCTGCATCTATTCTATATTAATGTATGGCTCTGAAACATGGACAATAACCAAACAATTAGAAGACAGAATTGTATCTAAGAGATGTGAATATATAGAAGAATAAGGAGAACATCATGGAAAGAGAAAACAAAGAGGTTCTAGCAAAACTTGATGTTGTAAGAAAAATACTATTAAAGGATATAAAGATCAAGCAAATAACATATTTTGGACAGATTGAAAGACACGACACCTTGTTAAAGATCTTACACTTGATGTTACAGTCGAATGTCTATTGTCTTTCCCCAGGTGGTTTGTGATCCACTCTTGCCGTTAAGTGTAGGAGTGATTGGAGCTCGAGCTTGCGTTCTAAAGCCAGATGTGTGGTCTCGGCTGTGCTATGACCGTGTCTGTACATGATGTCCCTGATGTTTTCTATCCATCTTTTCCGTGGTCTTCCTCTGGCGTTGTACCCTGATCTCATTTGGTTATATGCTTGTACGGGCAACTTTTCGTGATGCATTCTCATAATGTGGCCAAACCACTTGATCTATTCTCTATGAAATCTGTACAAAATATTACACCTATTCTTTCCCTGATATATTCATTTCGCAACCTGTCAAGCGTGGTGACCCCGCAGCTTTCCTCAAGCATTTCATCTTACATGTCACTATCTTTCTGTAATGTGAAGATGAGAGAGACCAGGTTTGGCTCTGGTAACACAGTGTCGGTAGGAATATACTGTCGATCATTTAGCTCTTAACTTCCATCTCGATCTTCGATGTCCATGTCATGGGCAGTCGAAGGTGAGCAAGAGAAATGAGCTGTGAGTTTATGTTAACTACAATAGTTAACTGCTTATCCAGAAATAACACTGGCCTTATGAGAGTGGAATGTAGATCAAAGTTCTCTTTTTTATTCTATCTATGGCACGTAATAATCGAAACACACGCACACATGTGTGTGTGTTTACATGTGTGTGCGTATGTGGGTGTGTGCGTACGCGCATTTGTGTGCGTCCGTGTGCGTTATACGTTGTTTTACGTTGGACAATGCACAAAATTGATTTTTCAAACAAACGGTTTTTATCAAGTAAGGCACAAACAAGCCCAGAATGGAAACAAAATTAAATGGATGTTACATGCATACAATGCAGCGCACACGCTGCTACAACGTCTGTTGGTGGAGCGATGGATCGAGTAGATATTTTGACCGCCCTACGGAAAAACGCAAGAGAAAATGACTATAAGTTACGATGACTCTTGTTCCATGACCAGAATAAAGGAACTTGGTTTGTAATGTGGTGTCGCTAGAAAGGAGCGGTTTCGTGGGCAAGAAAGAATGATGGTCAATCAACTGCATACTGGGACCATCAGTCAACGTGTAATGGCGGCTACACTCAAGGAGAGATATGAGCACCTATGGACTTCTCCGGAATGAAGTGACGATGATCAAAGGGCTAACTAGCTAACTAACTAATGTAGAATAAAACTGACATATATAGAATATAATGTAGAATAAAACTGACATATATAGAATATAATGTAGAATAAAACTGAAATATCTAGAATAAAACTGACATATATAGAATATAATGTAGAATAAAACTGAAATATCTAGAATAAAACTGACATATCTAGAAAAGAACATTAAAAAATACGAAAGGGAGCGAAAGACACTGCGCTGTAAATGTGGCCAGAAAGTATAGTTGAATATATACAGAAAATTGAAAGATCAAATAAAAAATATTAAAAGTATTCAATGTGTACGTAAGAAATAAAGTAGAGATGTGTGCAGGTGTCCAGGAACCATTGCTTTCAATAGTGACACGACGAAATCTAGCATGGTTCGGACATGTATGCAGGCACGATTCCTTGTCAAAAACAATACTGCAGGGAACTGTCGAGGGTGGAAGAAGCAGAGGAGGACAAATAAAGACATGGACAGACAACATCAAGGAATGGACAGGGCAAAATATTTCCACACTCATCCGCATCGCTGAGGATAGAACTCGCTGGAGGACTCTGTGTGCTGAAGCATCCAATGTGGTACCCCTACAACCCTGAAGGGTTATGGGTTTATTGATTTGATTGATTAAAAGTATTGGTATTAATAGCGTATTATCAGGCGTAGGAAATGAAATCATGATGCAGGACATGCATTGGGAATGAAGACGTCACTATCAGCTATTGATTTTTTATTGATCTTAATCTCAACAATTTGTATACTTAAATGTTTTCAATTTTACAGTTTCATTGTATAACATAATGTACATTATCGGCATGTAATTACATTTTCATGTTTCTTGTCCCACTTCATTTTTTGGTGTAATCAATTTAGTTGTAGAAAAGATAGATCTTGAAAGTCCATAAATTTGTGAAACTAATTTTCATTGCCTCGTATTTATGGATGCATGACTGGTCCCCGAATAATTACAGTTTACTGCAACATTATCTCATTGTGGACATGTCTTCCAGGATCCTAGATTATACTCTGGGATAACTAGTTCTTCATTCTTTCGCCAGATTTGCTGATCCATTTATAGCGATATTAGATATGATATTCCCGCTAACTAGGAGTATGTCACAGAAGTACAAAGTTGCAATGTCCCAACGAAAGCTTCATATCTTCGTGATACATGGTGACTATACTATACAAGGCAGAAGTATGAAATTGTAACAGTGCATGCATTTAACAGATGAGTGCCAGACATAAGAACATACAACATGAAATATGTAACTGTAACAATATGAGACATAAGAACATACAACATGAAATATGTAACTGTAACAATATGAGACATAAGAACATACAACATGAAATATGTAACTGTAACAATGTGAGACATAAGAACATACAACATGAAATATGTAACTGTAACAATATGAGACATAAGAACATACAACATGAAATATGTAACTGTAACAATATGAGACATAAGAACATACAACATGAAATATGTAACTGTAACAATGTGAGACATAAGAACATACAACATGAAATATGTAACTGTAACAATATGAGACATAAGAACATACAACATGAAATATGTAACTGTAACAATATGAGACATAAGAACATACAACATGAAATATGTAACGGTAACAATATGAGACATAAGAACATACAACATGAAATATGTAACCTAAACAATATGAGACATAAGAACATACAACATGAAATATGTAACTGTAACAATATGAGACATAAGAACATACAACATGAAATATGTAACTAACAATATGAGACATAAGAACATACAACATGAAATATGTAACCTAAACAATATGAGACATAAGAACATACAACATGAAATATGTAACTAACAATATGAGACATAAGAACATACAACATGAAATATGTAACTAACAATATGAGACATAAGAACATACAACATGAAATATGTAACTGTAACAATGTGAGACATAAGAACATACAACATGAAATATGTAACTGTAACAATATGAGACATAAGAACATACAACATGAAATATGTAACTGTAACAATATGAGACATAAGAACATACAACATGAAATATGTAACTGTAACAATATGAGACATAAGAACATACAACATGAAATATGTAACTGTAACAATATGAGACATAAGAACATACAACATGAAATATGTAACTGTAACAATATGAGACATAAGAACATACAACATGAAATATGTAACCTAAACAATATGAGACATAAGAACATACAACATGAAATATGTAACTAAGAATATGAGACATAAGAACATACAACATGAAATATGTAACTGTAACAATGTGAGACATAAGAACATACAACATGAAATATGTAACTGTAACAATATGAGACATAAGAACATACAACATGAAATATGTAACTGTAACAATATGAGACATAAGAACATACAACATGAAATATGTAACGGTAACAATATGAGACATAAGAACATACAACATGAAATATGTAACTGTAACAATATGAGACATAAGAACATACAACATGAAATATGTAACTGTAACAATTTGAGACATAAGAACATACAACATGAAATATGTAACTGTAACAATATGAGACATAAGAACATACAACATGAAATATGTAACTAACAATATGAGACATAAGAACATACAACATGAAATATGTAACTGTAACAATTATTTTCAAGACATATAAACTAGAATAAACTCACTATAGTCGCTTTATCGAATAGAAGTATACTTTAGCAGGGTAGTCGGTGGTAAACTGTAAGTAAGACTCGCATATCTTCCTAATGCGGAATATTTATAACAATACATTAGTAATAATATAGTAACAACAGTAATTTATATATTAAACATAACCTGCGACTGCCACATATTGGCAACAGCATAAACAACCCTTCCTAACACTTCTGTCGTTATGGAGTGAGAAGAGTATAAACAAAATATACGTGTACCATTCACCGATTATTTTAGTGCAAACTATTATTAACGGAATTCGTCTACCTGAAACACTCTTTTATACACATTTTTTTTAGAAAAAGAAAACCGTGTGTAGTTACGTAACTACGTAACTACACAGCGCAAGCTTATGATGTTTTATTACCGTCAAGAGTGGTTCTAATTGGAACTCTATTTAACTGGGAATACGTGTTCCATTGCGAACGATTTATTGATTGTTAGTGATCAATGAGAACAAAATTCTACAAAATATTTCTCTACTAAGGTATAAATTGTACAAATTACAGTGCGCAAGCTTGCAGTAAAGGAAAAAGGAATTCGATGCTTGAGAAATATACCTTTATAATAAACAAATAGGAAGGAAAACGGATTGTTTGTTTGGCTGGATTTCAGTCACGTCCCGAATAAAATTGAATTAACGCTCTGCCGACCATATTGTGAACCCACATCGACCTAAAATAGCCATCCAATGCTAGACCAATGTCGGACAGAAGCCAGGGTTATTGATCTCAGAATTTAAAAAAATTGAGTTAGCGATCGTTTGATAACTTGAGCTTGGGCATTATGTTATAATTGTGTGTATTTTCTCTAAGAAGAATATTTGTGAATGCCACTGATCTGCTGTTATTTTAATTTGAGAACAAATTTCTTTTTACTGCAGTGGTTCCTTGTGTTCTCATAAATCAGTAAAGAAATATGACACCAACGGAAAACAATAGTAGTCAAGAATGTGATGAGCACACAACTAATAGCTGCTGTCCTGAAAATAAATGTAGAAGAAAGACAGACAGTAGCTCACTATGCGAGGACGGCAAGGGTGATGATCTTATTCAGAATCCAACAGACAAAGGCTGGGCTTGGATAATATGTGCAGGTAAGAAGATGTAGTATTACAATAATATTAAACGTGATGCTATTATGAAATAATTGTCTAACGAAATGTGTTCTTATCTTAATGTTTAACGGTTAGGATGTCATTAATATACAATCATAGACTGGTGTTTTATGAGCAAGCCCAACTGTCTACTGAAATAGATGGGGCTCCAATAGGGGGCGGGTGGATTGAATGGACACCACCCTCGGTGTGGTGAATCCACACCGTGGATTACTAGTGGAAAACCACTAATGACTATCTTATCGACATCGTCCGTGTGTCAACCGGGATATGGGCTGCTAGTTCAGGGTGTAAAGAATTGGACCACTGTATTATCCCCAAGCAAGTCGTAGGAATCGATGAAGAAACATGAGGGATATGCTGACATCATATCACCCGTGAAAATATCATTCTCACATCTTCTCTCAATTTCTTTTGTCTTCTTGAGAATAATCGACACGGATGAAATAAGATGCAGTAAGGGGGATATTGCACATTTTTCCTTTTGTCGCAGATTCCTATGTGACGGTGAATGCTAGATTTACCGCCAATTTGGATGGGTCAACAAATATGACAGAACTACATGTGCTTTTGCCAGAAATATTTTAGGCTGTCAAGAGCTACCTGTTCACAGCAGAGGTGTTATTTTATCATTACGTAATGTTTATTTGATATTTTCCTAGGCTCAAAGTGTGTAGATCATATACTTTATTTTATTCAGGTTTCCCATATGTATTCCATTCTTCCGAAACAAATAATACATCCCTGCTAGGAGTACCACTCATAGCACGTAACTCAGTAGCTTCAAATTATAACATCATTTGGTCTTCGAAACAATCCATTTTGTAAACAAGAGGCCAAAAGCCAAATTCGAACCCGCGCTTTGATCATCAAAAGAACAGCTTAACCGCAACGCTAAAGAGATACCAAAATATCCTGGCATTCACGGTGAATTTCTCTGTGCTCTCGCATCAGAAAAAAAACTCATACCCCTTTCAGGAGAAAAAGATAAAATCTGAGTGTTCAAATTGCGACATTAAAATGTTACTTGAGTGGGTGCCAGTGGATGTGACGTGAGAGACACTCAAGACAGCGAGAAAGGTTCAAGCACCTGTGACCGTAGCCATTCTTTCAGCGTGGTCTTTTGTTGGTATGTACAGAGATCAGTTCTCTTGTACGGGTTCCCTAACTATATTATCAATATACCATGTACCTACAAACGGCAAACATTCTGTGAAAGTGGTAAAATCGATGAATGTATTATTTATAAAAGCTCCAATCAAATGGGCCTGGCCTTTTGCGCAAATGAAGCGGCTACTCATAGTTATTTGCGTTGTCTGGCTACATTCTGCTGGAAATTGTGTAGAACCATTGCCCTGCTTCAAAAGATATCCGGTGGGAGTTTGGGAACGAAAACACAACAAAATTGTTAAATTTAATTTGTGAATCTTACTTCTGATGCATGTTCCCACGTGTTTCTTGTCTACGAATATATTTTAACATGTAGCTTTGGATATTTCTGTTATATTCCACTTTCCCGTGTTCATAATATTATATGATAGCATTAATATCTGCACACCGTCTGTAAATGTGCTCAAATATATTCTCAGAGTTTATGTATATTTTTATCTTGAAAAATGTTGTATGGTTGAAACGTTGCTTTTTGTGTATCTCTTGCTCTTTTTTTCTCATTTATCACACAACAATAGAGTTGTACTGCAGTTTTCAGTCCCTTTCACAAATGAAACCAACGGTACAAAGATAACACCATTTTTCGAAAGGATACTTGCATATATGAACATAACATCATCATGTGGCATTTTCTTTCCAGAAAGTAGTCTTCTTTATGGAATTCTTTGAACAGTTCGTGATTTTAAGGCAAGCTAATCTGCAACAGCTAGATACATGTTTAAACAGTCTGACATATCACTACACCATTGTCGTATTGGAAACCCTCTTCCCATGTTGCCTTTAATTTTGTCGCAGCAATTAATGTCTTCATGTTGTATTCCTCTCTAATTAACAAAAACTCAGCTTCTTGTTATGATATTGTGAAGGATCCAGTCCTCTTAAACTTGTATTGATCTTAACACTTCTCTACGTGTCTGTTTACCTGTCCATGGTATATGTATAATTACGTGTGTTCAGAATATCCAAAATAGACTTGCTGGGTACATTATTCTTGTAGCTTGACATTTTTTTCAGGTGGAAATCCGTTTATCGAATAACACATAAAGAAAGAACATAGATTTTTTCTAAGCCATTTTTAGCGGAATGTGAACATATACATAAGGCAAATCATAAATCCAATCTTTATACCAACATTGTATTATCACTGTCAGACATAGAAAATAATAAAAGAGAAAGCTTACTACGTGAGAAATGGGATTGCTAAGAAAAACATCAGATATTACAAGGAGATAGCATTTGAGGAATGAAGAAGTCACAAGAATTTTTTTAAACAACATCTATGCTCTATTATATTGAAATTTCACAGTGAAATGGTTCGGACATTTAATGAGAATGAACCGTTATTGGCTAGCGGCAACACCATACAACATGAAAATAGAAACAGCATGATACAGAGGAAGAGCAAGATAAAGATGGATTGAAGGAGTTACCAACATTTTGAGACATTACAACAATACTGCATGTCGAGCGACCAAACATGTCCTAGCCTGACAAGTTATCATCATTCAGTGCTGCGACACCTTACAGCATAGGGAGAGATTAGTAATATATAGATATATATACATAATCGTAAACTGATAATGAGGCTCTGAAACCATCACCCATGTGGAGATTTATTTCCCTCTATTTTAGTGTATATTATGTAGTATTTACTACCTTACCTATCACTTAACGTATATTTATTTATGTCGGACTTTTAAGCGTCGTCACTGTTCGATATTACTCTAAATATTAAGCTTAAAACAATGGTAGCATACACTATTCAGGATATTAATAAATCTCAATCATCAACCCAACATTTCATCAAATCAAATCAACATTTTTTATATGTAGTGATTTTCTAGGAAATGTAAATATTTTCTGAAATTTGCATTTGTTTTTTGTTTTATAAACAGTGGACGGGTACAATTGCCTGCTACTAGATTTGAAACCTTTACCTTCGCTAACATAGACGGGCCCTGTACCTCGCCGCATCAGAGTCGGACGATATATTGAATATTTATCTATTCTGTGTTATATAATTTGTTATTCATAATGCCCGGTTCGGTAGCGGTGAAGTACAATGCGTACCAGTGAGATGCCACGTGTGTGTCCCAATCCCAACGCATGTAATTGTACACCCGGATCGTTCCGAAAACAATGGCAAACTACTGTTGATAAATACTGCAAGGAACATTTTTACAGTAAACAAATGGTGGGTTAATGGCTACCCCGTGGATATTATATGTTATCAACATTAGTATTATTCGTGATATTTATTTATGTTCATTTGTATTCACCTCCTCTTGAACAAAGACTTACTAAGTTTCAAAACCAAACTTCCTCGACTGAAAATTCTGAAACATACTAAAACGGTTGACCACGCCCGCAACCATAATAATGTAGTCTTAATGACAATCTTAGAATTGAAGTCACTTTTCGTTCAAATACTATAAACATGATATAGGTCATACATAGAATGAACTTTCACAGTATTTTGATCTATACAGTCAGAGGATGTTGTTCTCAACACTTTCATAATCTAACTTAAATTATATGTAAGATCAAGGTTACCATTTTAGAAACAGTAGGATCTTGAAACTGTGTGAATTTTATAATTCTAGGAAGACATTCATTTCAGGGCTCTATGTTCTAATTACTTTGAGATCATGTGAAGTACTAAATGTGTCAGGTAATGTTACTTGTAATCTCATAAGAAAAGGCTACCACATACAGCACAGCCATATGTTATCGTGAATTTTGATGAAAACATTCCTTGACATTTAGGTTTTTTTTTACATTATGTTAATAGTAAATTCAAACATGATATGCATACATGCATGAGGACAAAGTTGCAAGTATGTTGAGCAAAATGTTTATTATATTACATTATATTACATTATACTACATTATATTACATTGTATTACTAATAATGCCCATGCATATCATTGTTCTTTATTAATAGACATATGCGACGATTATATGACAAGATTCCCAGAATGATACAGGTGTAAAATTGTTCACTGATTCTATGTGAAATTTTTGTAGGGCTGTCTACGCCGTCAGTTCTCCAATAGTCAACAAATCCTCTATTCTTAACGGTCAAGATTGAAAGCACGCACAACATCATAGTTATTTTTGTATTCTCACACGGGCAACACAGGATATTGCCTCTAGTTCTATAAATATATATAAACCAGAGAATAACAAAATAAACAAACATAGGCGGATGACTACAGGTAAACCAGAGAATAACAAAATAAACAAACATAGGCGGATGACTACAGTGATGCGGTGTCATTAGAAATATTCTCTTTACAGAAAAATTCAATATTCTTTATATTTCTATATTAATTAATATGGGGTTTAAAAAAAAGTTATTGTGTACATATATTATGTATACTACATACATTTAACACATTTATTTTACAGCTTGTTTCGTGATCACGTTAGTGATGTCGTTGTATGACCAGGTGATGGCAGTCATGTTTGTGGATGTTGTGGAGAAATTCGACGTGTCCGTCACAACAGCTGCAGCAGTATTTACTGTTCACGCTTTCACTTTCAGTATCGGATGTAAGTTTTCATATATAATTATATATATTGATATTTATATACATATATGTATTTACTCACATGTCTAAGGCAATGGTCTGTTTTATTTACAGAACATTATTCAACGTCACTACCTTAGGCCACTTCGACTATTGTGATGCATTTCATTAGTCATTTATTTATACTTTGCAATATATACTATCGCCAGCTAATGAAAATAGGAGTAACAGTCCCATTGGATTTCGCAGTAACTAAAAATGGGTTTTTTCTTACGGACCTGTTTATAGCAGGCCATGATTAGGAGTAATTAGATATCACTAATTATATTACTAATATAACACTGCTGCTGAACAAACATCAGGTACGTGGATTTACGAGGTTATCGAATATGATACGTCCATTTTAGATAGTTTAATATTTCACGAGAGAAGTGTCTTGATATTATGTTTAAACAACTAGACGACATAGATGACGTATTTGAGATTTGAACACTTGTATATAGATGAATGTGACAAACTATATATATATATATATAAATATGAAACAAATTTTCACTAAATTTGTTCAAAAAGAAGAACGCAAAGAGAAGAACGCAAAGAAAAGAACGCAAAGAGGTTCTAACAATATTACGTTTGAAAAAAAAACATATTTACAAACCAAATAAATAAAATATCTTTGACATATTTAAATCATGACACCTTGTTGAAGACCCTATTTGAAATGT
Organism: Meghimatium bilineatum; assembly: GCA_034231615.1. NCBI lineage: Eukaryota > Metazoa > Mollusca > Gastropoda > Stylommatophora > Philomycidae > Meghimatium > Meghimatium bilineatum. The sequence continues at coordinate 55,988,708 of CM067311.1, read as the reverse complement.
TAAGTTAAGGATACACAAGAAAGTATTAGACAGAGGTCAGGATAGACAAGCACATATTAGACAGAGGTCAGGATAGACAAGCACATATTAGACAGAGGTCAGGATAGACAAGCACATATTAGACAGAGGTCAGGATAGACAAGCACATATTAGACAGAGGTCAGGATAGACAAGCACATATTAGACAGAGGTCAGGATAGACAAGCACATACTAGACAGAGGTCAGGATAGACAAGCACATATTAGACAGAGGTCAGGATAGACAAGCACATATTAGACAGAGGTCAGGATAGACAAGCACATATTAGAAAGAGGTCAGGATAGACAAGCACATATTAGACAGAGGTCAGGATAGACAAGCACATATTAGACAGAGGTCAGGATAGACAAGCACATATTAGACAGAGGTCAGGATAGACAAGCACATATTAGACAGAGGTCAGGATAGACAAGCACATATTAGACAGAGGTCAGGATAGACAAGCACATATTAGACAGAGGTCAGGATAGACAAGCACATATTAGACAGAGGTCAGGATAGACAAGCACATATTAGAACAGAGGTCAGGATAGACAAGCACATATTAGTCAGAGGTCAGGATAGACAAGCACATATTAGACAGAGGTCAG